>PVHY01009107.1:0-19243 GCA_004024945.1 Uropsilus gracilis | reverse complement strand
TAAACACCTTTCATAAGAATACATACAGATAGATGGTTCACAAACACACTAAAAATGTACATCACTTATAAAGAGAATGCAAGACTACTTCACATTTGTGTGAAGACTACTTCACATTTGTGAGAATGAACTCAATTTTATATCAAAAAGACTAGGAACAGGCCGGGCACGGTAGCTCGTGCCTGTAAGCTTCAGCCTATGAAACGGCCGGGGCTAGGGATCACAGTTCGAGTCCCACCTGGGGCCCATAGCAAGACCTAGTTCCAAAAAACAAACAAACAAAAAAAAAAACAGCTGGGCGTGGTTGCACACGCCTGTAATCCCAGTTACCTGGGAAGCTGAGGCTGGGGATTGCTTGAGTCCGTGGTACCCCGGGCAATGAGAGCCTGCGGTCCCACGGGCAAAAATAGCGAGACCTAGTCTCAAAAACAAAACAAAACAAAACAAAACAAAACAAAACAAAACAAAAAAGACTAGGAACAAGTGTTGGTGAGGATGTGGAGGAAAAAGTATACTCCTTCATTGTTGGTGCAAACTGTAAATTGATATAGCCTCTATGGAAAATGGTTGGGAAATTACTTTTAATACTAACCATGGGAATACTATATGATCCAGCAATTCCACATCTAGATATTTATCTGATGAACATGAAAACACTAATATGAAAAGCTTTGTGCACCCATCCCTATATTCATAGGAGCATTATTGTCAAGATGTAGGGTCAACCTAAATGCCCATGCATGAATGACTAAATAAAGAACTGGTATATTTACTCAATGGAATATCACTCAGTTATTAAAAAGGATAAAAATAGTGTCTTTTGTGCTAAAATACATGGATCTTGAGATGATTATACTAAATGAAATATGGGAAAGACAATTGTAATTCCAGATGTTTCCAAAACAAAATAACCAATCATAGCAAAATTAACTTTTCAACTTTGTGAAAATAATGGGATTCACTGAGGAGGAGGTGGGGGCAGCAGAGAGGTAACAGAGGGGTAAAGTGATAGTATATTGGCATTGGAACTTTGGTGGAGGGTGTTGGCATTTGGCATGGATCTCTGAGATAAAGCATTATGAGCAGTGAATTAAGAAAATTTTGGTTGAGTAATTTAGAAGAACAATAGAAGCTTAAACATTGCTCTGGCTTACAAAAGTTTGGTGATGAAAAAGTATAAGGTGAAATTAAATCCATGAGTCTAACTCTAAAGAAGCATTAGGAAGAATTACCAAATCAAGCATGCCAATTGAATTGTTTAATAAATTGAGTGGATATTTAAAACTCAATTAAAAAAATGACAAAGTATGACATAGCTTCAGTCAGATTGTTTACACACTTTCTTTATTAATACAAACTCCAGAGAGTCCATTCATGCCAGTGTTTTTAACAGACCAGTACCCAGCTCCATAACTACCTGGGCCAGCCCTTCTCTTGTGGTCTGGTTCACAGAAAGGAGGTAGGAGTGAAACATCCTCAATGGGTGGGACCTGGTATAATCCAAGGGGAGATCAGATGAGTAAGGTTTCACTCCCCCACCCCCAAATAAAATCTGTGTTAAAGATGATACATGGGATCATAGTCAACAGAATGATTAGGTGCTCCAAAGAGTCCCTTATTTACTGAACAATATCTCTGAAGTACACTTCTGTAGATGTGCCATCAAGATTCTTCCTATAAAGATTCAGCTTAAGAGCATGCCACAAATGGAAGTTGAGCTGCAGAGAGGTTCAATATCTTGCCAAGGTCAGGTGACACAGGATAATGTCCACTGATTCAGTGGTCATACTCTGCTTGGCGCTTCAGCATTCTGTTCCAGCAAATCTTGGAAGACAGCACCCAAGTGTCCCCTGAAAGACAAAGACCACTCCCTGATGGTCCAAGCATTAGCACCTATGACACCAGTAGCATGGATGCTCCCTGTACCAATGCCTTTCCTTTCATGATCTAAACCCTTTTCTTCTTCCTTAAGTCACTTCTCTTCCCATCACACATGACAAATCATTCACAAGTACCCACTCCAGGTGACATGTGAGCTGGAGCAGGTCTACTGGGTAGATAGGGAAGGTACCTTTCTTAAGGTTCCATGACCCAGGTCCCCAACAGGCCTGCAACTGCTAATGCACCTTGATCCCCTGCCTCCCTTCAGCTCAGGCTGCTAGGATGACTGTGCTCCAATTGTACAGCAGATAACCTAAAATCTTCTAGGTGTCCAGGCTAGAGCCCCCACACAAATGTGCCTGGGAGTAGTCAACCCTATGCACTCTGAGCTCCTCTTCCTTCCCCTTGGGACAGCCTCATTTTTCCTTCAGGAAAGGCATGGCTCTCAGGGCAGGAAATTCCACACCCAGCAGGACAAACCCTCAGTTGGGCTGTCAGCTTCAAAGGAGGCAAGGACAGATTAGAGAGGATTGTAATAAATTTAAGGAAGTGATCACTTGCAATTTATAAGCAAAAAATATCATCATGAAAGAGAATCATGAAAACTCTAAATGCTTTTTTTTTTAATTTTGGGTAAGAGAATTATTTTATGTTATGTCTTGCAGTGAGTTCTATCAGGACATCAAAAAAGTAGAATTAGGGGTTGCTTTCCTTTAGAATTAATGTTTTAATTCTCTAGGGAGAACTTAATTAGCTATCTAGGATCTGGTTCTGTGACTGAATCATTTGCAAACAGTTTAATTTGATAAAAAGTTAGGATTTGAAAAGAAGTGAATTGGAAGAGTGCTCTCTACTTTTTTCCTCTACAATATCACTTGATTAGATTAAGTTGTTGAGGAGCTGTTATCTTAGAGAGTTTTTTTCTTTTTGAGTTGAATAGCCCTGTTAAATCAACAAAAGTTAAACATATGAGGATTCTGTATGTGTAAAGCCATCAATCAACAACAACCCCCTACTTTTTGGAAATACTTTTCTGACATTCTGGCAGCTTTTATTAACACCTTAAATATTCAGACCATGCTGCTTTTTGAAGAAGAGTATTACATAGACATCATCATCACATTCTCTTCTATCTTATTTATTTTTATTTACTGTCCATTCTACATGTCGTTGTATGATATTCAATAACATCTTTTCATCATCCATGTAAGTTTCTAAGTAATTTTGTCATATTATTTTTCTTCTCATCTTGTTCCCAAGGAACAGGCTTTCTATAGAAAGTAACAAAACACCCACTGTTTAATCCCTCCTTTTATAAATTCTTTAAGAGACTAACATTTCTAGATTTTTTTGTGTGCTTTGCTTCCACTTTTAAAATGTCTGCTACTAGCCTAGTCTACTCTAGTGCCTTGTGGATAATTTGTTGTTATGGTGACATTTTGGGAGGGGGGAAACTGCGATAGATAGATAGATAGATAGATAGATAGATAGATAGATAGATAGATAGATAGATAGATAGATAGATAGATAGATAGATAGATAGATAGATAGATAGGCATATAGATAGACTTGGTCAGCATTGTTAGGCTAATTTAACCCTCTGTGCTAGTGTTCTAAGGCCCAGGGAGGGGATCTTAACTGAACCAAACCAGAGTGTGGCTGATAATCACATCAGCAGGATTCATGGTGGGAGGGGAAGCAAGAAAAAGAGGATAAAAGAGAAGGGTGCTGAAACTGAAGGAAGGAGAATTGGGAGGGAGGAGAATTTGGAGGAGGATCAGCAGGTTAGCTGAGAGGAGAGCTGATTTGTCTTTGGGCATCTAGACCAGGAACCAGAAGCTGTTGAACCTTTTGGGGCTCCCAGCATCTTCTAGTCTTTGAAGGTCGGGAGCTGGATGAAGGCAGAGAAGTGGAGTTCATTGCACAGTGAGCTGCCCTGATGATCTGGAGAGGAGAATGTGTTGGTTGTGAACTCACTCCATACTGGCTACAGTAATTGACGACTAAAGACAAGGATATAACCTGAGGCTGGGGCACGGTGGCTCGTGCTCGTAAGCTTCAGTCTATGAAGCAGTCGGGGCTTAGGGATCGCGGTTCGAGTCCCGCCTGGGGCCCATAGTGAGACCTAGTTCCAAAAAAATAGCTGGGTGTGTGGCGCGCGCCTGTAATCCCAGCTACCTGGGAAGCTGAGACTGGGGATTGCTTGAGTCTGTGGTACCCTGGGCAACAAGAGCCTGTGGTTCCACAGGCAAAAATAGCAAGACCAAGTCTCAAAAAAAAAAAAAAAAAAAAAAAAAAAAAAAAAAAAAAAAAAAAAAAAAAAAAAAAAAAAAAAAAAAAAAAAAAAAAAAAAAAAAAAAAAGGATATAACCTGAGAGCTTCAGATTGAGGTAAGTCTACACTAAGAGTGAGGTAAAACCCATGCAACTATCTAAAGATCAGAAACAGGTTTCTATCTGTTTGGGACACTTGTGAGGGTGTGGACTATTAGATTCTTTTGGTTTGTCTTCTCCTATTTGTGAATAAACCCCTGTGTTTACCCTTATCACAAAAGTTTGATCTCTGGGCAACTGCTTGCATGTAGGCAGAAGAACCCTCATTGACTAAACTTGAAAGTAGTGATCCCCTTACCCAATAACAAGACCAAGTTATAAAAATTAAAAAAAAAAAGGAGTAGGTACTTTACAAAATAAGATATCAAATATTCAATAATGAGGTTCCACCACATTTTTCACCAGAAGAATGTAAACCAGAGCTATGTGAATTTCGGTAGTTTATTTTTTCTCATTAAAGAATGGCACTAAAATTTTGATAAGGATTGATTGCAAGTGTGTATTGCTTTGGATAAGGGGGCCATTTTAACAATGTTTACTCTTTCTGTCTATGTGCAGAATATATCCTTGCATTTCTTTGTGTTTTTTATTTATTTTTTAAAAGTCTTAGAGTTTTTATTGTATAGGTTTTTTGTTTCCTTTGTTAAGTTTTCTCCTTAGTATTTATGAGTAGATATGTTTTCCAAAAAAAATGTACACATGGACAACAGACACATGAAAAGGTGCTCAATATCACTATCACTAGGGAAATTCGAATCAAAACCACAGTGAGATAACACCTCACACCTTTTAGAATGTGCATTATCAAAAAGACAATAGATAATAAATGTTGGTAAGTCTGTAATAAAAGGGACCCTCAAGTACTATTGGTGAGAATGTTAATTGTAATCACTATGAAAAGTGGCATGAAACTTTCTTAAGAAATATATGACCTAAAAATTCTACTTCTGGGTATTTAACCAAAGGAAAAAAAAAAAGAACAAAAGACTCTAATTTATAAAAAAAATGCACATGTTTGCGTTCATTGCAACATTTTTTAAAAATAAACAAGATATTTTACAAGAAACAACCTTACTATTGGTGAGTAACTACATAAAGAATGTGTATATATTCTATACACACACTGCAAAAAAAAAGTACAGTATGTGCTTAGAACATTCACTAAACCATGCAGTTAAAATCAGTGTGCTTCACTGCTTGTTTTTAATGCCTCAATTTAAAGATCAATATTCTTGAGTCATAGGAGAATGCAATATGCAGAACTTGTTGGATATGGTCTTCAACAAAATATTAAAAAAAAATCCATAAAACAGGAAATGGCAATACTGACTTGATGCTGTGTAATGTTAAGTAATTATATTTTATATGTGCTACAATTTTGGTAATAAGTGTTTATCCATGCTCTTATCTGGTAATAAGTATTTATCTATGCTCTTACCTGATAAACTACATGCATGCTGAAGTATAAAATAATAGACTGTTTGTACTGTACATCAAAATACCCCAGTGGGGCCTGGGATACCATGGTGCCACATTACTAATGGATACAGGGAAGTAATTACATTATACTCTCTACATTTCTGTTTTTTAGGGAAAATTCATTATAAAAAGCTTTTTCTAATATATGTCGGAGGAGCCTTGAAAGGAAAATTAAGAAATTTTAAATAAAATGAGGGATAGCATGGAAAAAATAAATAAAATTTAAAATGAAAACAAGATCTAGTTTTTCCTCCTGAGCTCTGAGGAGTACAGGCACTGCTCCTGGCCCCAGCCTGCCTGTCCTTCTAGCGAAGTCTGCTCATCTTCAAGATCAGGAGGCAACAGAGTCTGATGCCTTGCCGCAGCATGTACCCTAATGTTGACAGGAAGCATCTCTCTATGAGCATCCGGGAATCAGGTCTTCCTCTGAAGGACTGCCCTGGGATTGTGCTAAATTCACCTCATCAGCTCTTGCATCTCCACCCTGGCTTCCCTTGTCCTTGAATAGGAGGCAGCAGGTTATTATTAGTTCTCCAGCCCTTATAGCTCTCAGCTCCCCTGGGCCTGTCTATGCTTTTTCCAGATGAAGATGTTTGTATAGATTTTGTTGTGAGCCAGGAAGTTGCAGACCTTAGTGGGAGGGTTAACCATAGAATATTCTTCCCGAACTGGAGGAAAGATGTTTGGGAAACTGGTTCAAGATATTTGGGAAATAGCAGAAGTTTTCCCATTCAGATTAACATATGGAAGACTGAGAAGAGCTAGAGTAAAATATCAAAGTTAAATAGCTTGATTCCTGAATGTGAGTGAGTAAAAAAGCAGTTATTGAAGATGCGGGTTAAAGTACCTTCTAGATATCTGTCAAATCCAGTTCAGAATCCCCAACTGCAGAGCACTTCAGAAGTGTGCCCCTTGGAAAAAATGTTCTGACCCAGGATCAACGATTGGGTTCTCTGAACTGTGGACAACTTGAAGTCACACTTTGTACATCTGGGTGTGTTGTGTCTTCTTATGAAACAGGGATAGAGTGTCCTGAGCCCTGGGAGAAATAAGAACCATTGCCCTTGGTGGAATGTCCAAGTGACTGTTTAATGTACTCTTGGGAGTGTCAGATCAGAATGTGTAATGTCACATCTGAATAAATAAGTCTTTCAGGGTTTTCCATCCCTATGAAGACCTTGTATTTTAAGTTATGAAACAATGGTCAAATCAAGAACATGGGGGAAGCAAGAATGGGGTCTGTCCTTCCTTCATATTTGCAATCTGTGGGGTTTGTGCAATCTGGGAGCTGGGGTTTTTAAGAATCACAATCAGCCAACCTTTCCACCTGGCTCCCTTATTGATTTATGATGCAGACAGAGACTAAACAAACCACCTTTGTTCTAACTGCAAATCTCATTGAAGGTCTCTTTCAAATTGTATTGATGTGGTGTCTATTGCATAACTCAAACGAACATGTGATCACTGAAAAGAATTGAGTCTTACATATATCTGCTGTGCCTGAGAGTACAGACAAGGCTCTATTCTGAGTCTGATCTGAGGCCAAAAGAGGGTGCTTGGTATCTTATCCAAGACTTTCATATTTTGCCTTTAATTGGACTTAATTTTTATTATTTTATTTATTTTTATTATTAGTAACTCATTTTATTGGAATGTTTCCTGGCTGATTAATGTTCTCTCAAATTTAACAAATGACCATACAGAGTATTATAATGTGTTTTTCCTATTGAACAATAATAAAATATGCCATTGTGGAAAATTGGAAACTTAGAGTGACCTATAATCCAAACATCTCAGAGGTAACTATGGTTTACATAAACAGAGCTTTGAAAGTGTAGTCCTTTCAATTTCCATAGAGTCTTTAAGTTGTGTGTCTGTTCCTTCCCCCTCTACAGAGCAACATAAACTCTGTATATAGTTTAGTGTCCCTGAGCCTCTGTGAGCTTAATGTACAGCTATGGAACACCAATGGTCAGGTCCTCAGACCTCGGCAAAATGTGCTGGGAAATGGCCCTTCAACAAGACATTACCAGGAAGTATCCCTGTAATAATTGCGGAAGGGTGGGTAACCAGTGGTTATTTTGCACTCCTGCATCCACCCAGCTTCTGAGTCACTGGACTCCCTCCTTATCACCTTCCACAGACCCTAAGTCTGACCTTGCCTGCACTCTCACCTTCTCTTCTAGCCCAGACCTCACCCAGTCCTTTACATTCCCCACCTACTGACCAATTGACATTATAGAGCAAGAAAAGTGAGTAGAGATGGACTAGGCTAAACCTGAATTTAAAAGGTACAGGAAAATTCTTTCAACTTTGGGCATACTTAATAAAAAGCAGATGAAACACACCAAACAGACAAAATACATTTGCATTTAGTAGAGGTGTACATCATCACTCCAATTAGTACTATTAATTCCCAAGCCCAATTACTCTTCCTAATATTCTTAGATAGCTCCAGGATTAAAGAAATATTTCTCACTATTGTTTTATGGTAAACTTATGCAATTTTGTTTCTGAATATGCCATGCATTGAAATGATAGTATATATTATAATTCCTTTATCAATCAATGTAGTGATAAATGTTTGATAAACATAAAAATGTATAGGTTAAACCCTTAGTTGGACTGATTTTTTTAAAATGAGACAATTCTAATTCCCAATATCAGGGAATGAAAGAGGAATCATGCTAGCATCAAAGAAATAATCAGGCAATATTCTGGTTGATGTTATGCCAACATTTCACAACTAAGACAACATGAACAAATTCCCTGAGAAATGTAACTTAATAAATGTATAAAAAAGGAAAAATTTACTTGCAAAATGAATTATCCCCTTCAAGGCTACAGAGCCTAGAAATAAGTTCAACAGCTTCAGGGGAAAATATGAAGAAACCAAAACGTCACCCTAGATAGAAGAGAAAGAAATATCTCATGTCTTAAAACTGCATTTGGTGTAGTTTCCAGAATCAACAGAGCCCAGTTTGTAGACTCTGTTAAATATTTGAGATTGGGGGGAAGGGAGCATATATCTTTGATTGGATCAAATTGGGGAATGTTGTATCTGACCTTCATGCTTTTAATTCATGAAAACTAAAAATGGTCTATTTTGATAAGTAAAAGGCAATGCGAAGGGAGCATGGAAAATGAAGAAGCAGAGAACTGGACCCACATGGACCCAGTATAAGGCAGCTGACACCACAGCACTCTGAAGAGCTGAGATGCTGTAGGGCCTTAAACCCAAGGGGTTTAGCTACATAACCTTATTTCCCTTATTAAAAACTAGAAAAGACATTTATATCTTTTATAATCTTTATTTTATTTTCCTAAACCAGGCACATTTATACAAGTATTGCATAGTTTTTGCAGTAGCTTTAAGAAACACAAACTTGAATATATCCCTTTAGTCTGTTTCTCTGTATGAGTGCCTATATTTCCCCGCTGTTGGAAAATTTCTATTTCAAGAGTTGGTTCCCTTGCCTTTTCCCTTACCCAAGTCTCCACAAATTTTTGGTGACTATATGACACATACTTTATTTCCATAATCTTATCAATTTATGTCAATGAAAAGTTTTGGCTATAATAGGTAGCAGTAGCTTGATAGTGTGTACAATGCGTTTTTTATTTCCATGTTATAGACTGACTATGGAGACATGGAAAGTAAATTAATTTGCAAAGTCTTGCAAGGGATAAGTGTTCTAATTTTAGATGACTTGACATTTTAAAGATTGTTAGGCAGCGCTATCTTTTTCAACTTTTTCTTGTGATACATTCACTTTCCAACCCTGGGATTTATACTTGCTCCTCTAATTCATTCAGTTGGAAGAGTTTAATCAGATTGGCCTTCCCAAGCTCTGTCTAATGATTGTCCCTTTGTGTGGATTTGAAGAAGATTTTTCCAGACAAAAAGACATGATGATAAAAATGAGGACGAAATACTCTTTGGGACAGTATGGAGAGTAAATTTTTAGAAGTGCTCCCATATCTATAAATGAAGTAAACATAATTTTCCATCCTAATTGGGACATTTAAACATTATTTTTTAAAGCAATTTCAACTTATAGAAATATTCTAAATACTGTGCATAGAGCCCTCCTTTTCTCCCTGAAACTAGATAAGAGGAAGCTATTTTTTTCTTTCATATGGTGCTATGCCTCTTACAAATAAGGACATTGTCTTACCTCTTCACAGTAGAACCATAAAAATCAGGAAATTAACAGTGATACCTTAAATCATTCATGTTTTGCTCAAGGAGTGACCATGGAACTCTTCCAGCTTGCAGACATTAAAAACACATGATAACCAGAGGCAACATGTGATTCCTCACCAGATTCTATTTCTAAAACAGACAGTATAAGAACAGTGAGCAAACTTGGTCACAGCCCATACCTGCAGCAATTATGAAGCCCCATGACACATGAAAATATAAATACCTCCAAGACACGCAGAGAGAACACCTTGCAGCAACAGAGACAAATTAGAGTAATTCAGGTACAAGTCCAGGAATACCAACAGCTACTAGAAATGCAAAGAAGAAAAAAAAAGTCCTTCCCTTGGGCCTTGACAGACACTGGGGCCCAGAGTACCTGACAGAAATTTGAGCCAGGTGATGGAGTCTTGTCTTGGCTATTAGGAAATACATACAGAGGGAGACATTTTTACATCAGGACAATTTCCATTTGCTGTCCAGTCTCGTCCATCTGGATGAATGAGTGGTTGGGGGGTGGTTGCTCTGCTCTGCGAATCCTTTTAGTAACCACAGGGTCCTTTCATCTTGCAGTCCCATCTCACTCCAAGGCCTCCATAAGACCCTCAGGTCACCAATGGGCTTACCAGTGGTGGAAAAGACATCACTGATCTAAGATCTGAGGGTCAAGGTATACCCGCTGCAGCCACATCTTAGGGCATCTTCAATCATAGGGTAGGAGTAAAGGATATGTATCTGTGCCTCTAGGAGGAAAAGGAATCACTTTCAGTGTAAACATTGTATTACAGTCTGTCCCCAAACAAAAACTGCTCCTTGAATTAAAAGAAAGCAGCTCCTTTGAAGTTTCTTGGGGTGCAGCCCAGTTTTGCTATTCTGGGTGTGACGAGAATAACTATTTCTGCTAACCATATGGTGTTCCATGTAGTGCCGTTCAGCACTCATCAGTGCTGATCCAAGTGTCCAAACCCCTCCGGCCTGGCTCGTTCTCTGGTTGTGGGCAAACTCTTCCTTGAAATGACTCAGTTACTTCTTTTCTGGGTAGAGCAAACCCCATCCTCCGAGTCTCCCCCAGGTAGTATTTCCAGATTCCTTCTGGATGAAACCATTAGCTGCCCAGCTGTGTGTAAACCTCTGAGGCCTGGGAGTGTGTTTTCTGGGAAAGAAATCTGGCACCAACCCCTTGGGAACTAAATGACAATAGTTCCTCGCTGACTCTGTGCCCAGTGGGGAGCAGAAGGCACAAGGCAGACAGATCTGAGTGTCCTTCGCCATTAGCATTCTAATGTATCTGGAGCTCCAGAATGGGGAGGAGAGTCTGGCAATGCATTTGTAGCTAGATGGCTCTGCCAAGCCAATCCATTCCCTGCAGTGAGGGGTCATTTCCATTTCCCTTTCATTTGACAAGCATACAAATCAGTAGAGGGGAGCGGCATTATTAGAAGCGGTCACTGGTGCCAGTGTACCCCATATTTATCTGTCACAGTCTCAAGCAACAAATTCCCAAAAATGGGGTGCTTGCTGAAGTCCTCAGGTATAATTATAATTAGCCTTTGACCTTTTCAACTTGCTGAATACACAATCACATACACACAAATACACACAAGTGTGTGTGAGTACATGGGCATGTGCATACTTGGTCCTGACATGCCTCTCAAAGCTGCCTGCATGTACTAGATAGATTCTCACTACCCACTGCTCCCCACGCAGAAGCAAGGCCATCTCGTGCAGCTACTTTGTCTGTCTGTGTCCCAACAGATGGTCCAAGCTTCACCACAGAAAGAAAATATTTAAAATAGCATTGATCTTCAAACATGTGGCAGGCAATCGGTTCATGGGCAAATGGAACATCTATTTAAGTTTGGAAAGACTCGGAATTCCTTCTGGAAAGAAGAGAATGAACTGAGCCCCCTTACATAATATGCTGGAAAGAAAGATATTCAGCAAGGAGCCTAGGCAGAGAGGTGGAGACAAAGACATTAGCACAGTGCTAGAGCACTGTTTTCAAAACAGCGTATTTTGCATTTACTGGCACTGTAGTTACTGAGTGACCACTGCCAGTATGTTATGCGATAGTTCCTCCCTTGTACTGGGCCAGGTGATTGATGGACTGCATGCTACAACAGACTTGCCCTCAAGAATCATGTGCCAAGGTTGCTCACATGCATGTGCACATAGATGTGTCACGGTCACTGGGGTGAAGCAGAGGAGGTGATATCCCTGGAGGCACAGGGTTCATGAGCTGCAGAAGCATGTCATGCTCCGCCTGCATGAGAGAACAAAGGTACAAAACACTCAGAGCACAATTTGTAGTCCAGATCAGGACATGCAATCTGTTCTCACTAACTCTCAAGTGGTAGCTGAATACACAGGTAGGAGACTGCGCCAATAAATTGAAAACCTGGAAACAATACTGGGGATCAATTAACATCTTGGAATCAAAACTGGAGAAAAGGCTCCTCTAGTCCATGATCTGACAATGCACATATGAATTCGCCTTTGTAGGGAAAGCGATATGAGCTACTGCCAAGATGGTGTGGGGGAGGGAGCTGGGAGGGTGACTGTGATATCTTGGGAAAGATGGAACCTTATTATCACTGGTTTTAAACTCAAACCCCTTGGCATGATGATTTTAAAGATAAAATAGGATTCATGATACAAAACTGTGGAAATGGCATCCTTTTTCTCCTCATGCCAATATTTTTGTCAAATCAGATCAAAATGAACCACAGAAAATTCTATTAATGGTGAAAAAAAGGCACAAAAACTCAGAACAAGGATTAGGAAATTTAGTCAACACTTGTTTCTCAAGCGTGTGCCGAGAGCATGCCGACACTGTCCTCAGGATTTGGAGACATCGGTGAGTGCAGTGAGATTTGGACCACCACCTCCCAGCAGCCAGACAAGCAATGAATCACCAAATAAACTGGAAAGAGCAGTACAGTGTTGATCAGAGCAGAAGGGGTAGCATGTTTGTAGAGTTACACGGAATAGTTGGGTCACCTTATTCAGAAGGAGGCACTTGAGCAAAGACTTGAAGGAGGTGGGTGGGGAAGGTGTCTAGGCAGATGGATTAGCTCCTGCAAAGGACTGATAAAAGGAAGATTGTGGCCTATTGCAGAGGACATGGTGGCCTATTTCAGAGGACATGGTGGCCAGTGCAATTGCAACAAAATAAGAAGAATCATAGCAGCTAAAGTTCAGAAGACAAGACCCAGATCAAAAGGCCTGCTTGCCAGGTAAGCTTTTGTTTCCCCTCCTGAATATAACACAGGCTTTGATGATTGTTCACAGGTGACTTCAGTTTAGAAAGGATTATATTGTGTTGAGGATAACTGATGAGAAAACATAGATAGATAAAGAACCCAGTTAGGAAGGCACTAGATGATGGTGTTTGAACCAGGGCAATAACACACAGACAAGATGCAAGAACATGTCAGATGCACTCTGAAGATAAACTAACAGGGCTTATGGCAGATAGCATGTGGCATGTGAGAGGAAAAGCAGAGTGGAAGGTGCTACTCAGTCTGCTCTGAACTATTAGGGCTGTGGCGTTCATTAACTGGAATGGTGGGAATGGAGGATAAATGATTCAGGCTGGGAAGGAAAAGCTCCACTATAGCCAGGATGACTGGATATGTCTACTGAACTTCTAAGTGGAAATATAGAATAGGTGGTTGGATATATCAATCTGGACTTTGGGAGAAAAAATTGAAGATCTAAGTGGGAGGGACTATTGGTGGCCTTTAAAGCCACAAGACAGGATGGGATCATCAAAAAGAGGGTATCAATAAAGAAGAGGAGGAGGACTAAGTCTGAGCACTTCACATTCCAAGATCAGGGACAAGAGGCGAAACCAACTAAGGAGTCCTAGAGGGAAAGTCCTAGAAGCCAAGTGCATAAGTATTTCACAGAGAAAGTGAGTAAGTCAGCTAAGTCATATGCTACCAATGGGTCACAAAGCAAAACTGGAAATAAACCTTTGGTTTAGCAACAGGGAGGTCATGGTGACCACAACAAGGCAGATCTGAGTATTGAGGGCCAGATCCTGTGTAGGGTGGGACCAGGAGAAAGTAGGAAGAGATGAACTAATGGACAATGAGTGAGATCACTCAGAGTGTTGTGCTTCAAATGGAGGACAAATGAAACTGTCTGGAGGATGAAGCTGGCTCATGGATTATTTTAAATGACAGAATCAATGACAATCTTGAGTGACAGCATGGCATGACCCAGTGATGGCATGGCATAACCCATCATCTTTCATGATGGAGGAGAGACAGTAGAACCAACACAGCAAACTCCACTGACAGGAGCAGCCTCAGACCTGCTGGGAGAGAAGCTGAGAGTGTTAGATGGAGTGTGAGATCAAGTCGGCAAGAGGCAGGAAGGAGGCCTCTGGGAAGGAAAGAGGGACCAGGAGAGGGTGGGAGGGACCATCTTTCCAAATTCTGTCTTTGCTCAAATTTTTCCAGCAACACTGGAAGCTCAGAGAGAGAATGAGTGGAGACATGGATGGTTTGAGGAGACAGGAGAAGGCATGGCATGTAGAGGACTATGAGCGATCAGACAAGAGACACACAGTGTAACTGTGGGGCAGGAGTGGTCCGAAGAGCTCTGTAGCCATGCATTAAAAGTCAGACCTTTATTCTGAGCTGCATCTAGTCAAGATGCCTTAGATTCACACAATGTAAGGCATCAGTCTATCTCAATAAAGCTGGGTGAAACTTGGGAGAACTGCAGTTCAGGCGTGGAAAGGATCATATGTCAGCACATTGAAACGCGCAGGGATTAGAACAGATATAATCTTGGAGAGATGATGGGAAGCCAAGATCTTTAATCATCCAGAACAAGATGCCCTTTACAGCAATCATTAGCTGTGCATGATTATTTCCATGTGATTATATCCTGTAACGGCAAGACATTCTTTAAAAAGCTCACCCCAAGGCCGGGCATGGTGGCTCATGCCTGTAAGTGGCAGCCTAGGAAGCTGCAGCTGGGGCCAGGGATTGCAGTTCGAGTCCCGCTGGGGCACGTAGCAAGACCTAGTTCCAAAAAAATATAGCTGGGCTTGGTGGCACATATCTGTAATCCCAGTTACCTGGGAAGCTGAGACTGGGGATTGCTTGAGTCTGTGGTATCCCGGGCAACATGAGCCTGCAGTTCCACAGGCAAAAATAGAGAGACCTAGTCTCAAAAAAAAAAAAAGAAAAAGAAAAAGAAAAAAAAAAAGCTCACCCCAAATTAGAGGACATACCCTAGGGACTGACCATAAGGCAACAGCAACTGCAGAGGCTTTCTTGGGGACCAAGGAGACAAAGGGCTCAGGCTTAAATCCCAGCAGCTCCTCCTCTTTCTCTCGCTGCCTCTCTGGTCCCAGCAGCAGCGGAAGGCGAACTGGAGCCAGGTGTGGTCCTTCCAGAATTAGTTCTCTTCTCAAACACATTGGTGGGATTATCCCAGCCTGAACTTTGCATTTATTTTGAGCTTGAGCTGCTTTAGAATGTGCCATTTTTAATGGAATATTTCTTGGGCTTCATATCTTTATCTCCATTGCTTAGCATTTCTGGTGTACTTTGAACCAGCACTGACAGCTCACTATTTAGGAGTGAGAGAGAGCATGAGGCAGTTCCACATATGCTGGAGGACTTGAGGCAGTCCTCAGGCTGTATGGGCCTTAGGATGATGTATGGGCTTTAAGATGACATAGAACCTACCTAGGCAGGTGTCAGGAAGATCTTTTGACCTAGAGCCTTGTGAAAAGATGGTGGTAGGTGAGGATTAAAGATGGGATATTAAGCTGAACAATTTAACTCGAGTTAATGTTCTGATAGCCAATAGGGTGTCTCAGAGATGAATGCGGAAACAAAGGATATTTTAATATGTTATTATTTTGCAAGTCAAGGACAGATCCCTTTTCCTTCCAGAGAGAGGCAGTCAGCAGGGAGCCACTCTGAACTGAGACCAGCAGTGACAAGGCTACCTCTCCCCAAACCACAAGACTCCACTAGCATCCTTCCCTCTGATCTGGGACCCAACACAAGCTGACCTCTGTTGAGTAAGCATTGGTCCAAGGCAAGTTTTGAGTTCTTTAAGGAGAAGAAGTTCATAAAAGAGAAGTTGAAGTCAGCACCCAATCTCATGCTGCAAATGCGATGATTGGGGGAGGGGAAGTACTTTCAGAGTCCAGCGTCAAGAGCTATGACCTGGATAGAATTGACGCAGGCAGAGTTGGAAGTCCAGAGATGGAGCCTGGGTATAAGGCAGGACACCAAACCTCCAGCGTGCAAGCCCCCTCCAAGATCAGAATCCAGACCAATTTTACTCAGATCAGCAAGCCTCCAATGACCTGCCTTCTCAAAACCTGGCCACAAGGTACCCTCTTTACCTGGGGAGGATCAGGTAGGAGAGTAAAGCACAGGAAGGCAACTCAGACACCCTTTTCATCTCAGTGCCCAGTGGAATTATGGGAGGTTCACCCTGGTGGAATTGACCTGCTTCAACTTTAGCTATTTTAATGAGGTAGGGTGGGAAGCTTAGACCAGTCCCAGATGAACCACCAAATAGCATCCTCTGCTGCCCTCTGCTGCCCACACTGCTTCATTGCAGATCACATGGGTAGCTGGCTCAGAAGGGCGTTAAGGAACATTCTGCATGAAATGTGATTTATCTTCATCCTGCCTTTACGCATTTGATATCACTTTACTGACTTACATTACCTAAATGAGAATATTGACATTGAGAAAATACCAGTGTGAGAAAATACCAGTGATCCTCTCTGAAAATTCCTGGTCAATGAGGAGCAAAAGGCAGGCCTACCTTTCACCTGGATCACATCACCTCCCTCATTGGTGTCCAGTGTAGACTCCCAATTTGTTCCAGCTAACTGTGTTTCAGGAAGCCTGGAGAACACATTGGTAAGTGTGTTCTGGTCCACATTGCGTGCACCTCTATGCAACAGGGAGCCATGCCTGCAGTAAGAAAACATGTGAGCTCTGGTTGGAGCTTTCTTTCCCAGGATCCTCCAGTTAATTGCACAGAGTCACTGAACCCACCATCTGGGAACTAAAAAAATTAGAGTTTTGGAGCTTCTCACCCTCTCAAATAGCATGATAGTAAGCTCTTAAGATTGCTTGAACTTCAGAGGGCTGCATCACTCCCTCCCCACCAAATCTCTCGGTGACTAATGCAACCCCCAGCCCCAGGTGGCAACTTGGAGACTGCTTCAGAGAACCTGCTAATCATTCGACAGCCTGAGCCAAATGTGAGGGGTCATCTTGTCCTCAAGGATGCATTACAGTCCTATCATTTGCTGGGTATCACTTGGGTGCTGGGGATGTGATGACAATCTGAAACAGGTAAAACTCAGTCCCACGAGAGAATACATTTCATTGTGCCAATCTGCAGGCACCTCTTTCTCATGGAAGCATAAAAATTTCAACCTGAAATCCAGCTATACTCCCAAATAGAAAACTGTCCCATGTCTGCAGAGCTAACTAGAGACCATCTAAGACAGACACACACACCTCCTCTCTTTTGCTCTTCTTATGCCGATTTACATAAGTCCTTTCCTCCTAGGGGGAGAAATTACAGCTCAAAAAAAGGGCCAGAACAAAGGTGGAAGGGTCAGGGACTCATATGATGCTGAACTCAGTCACGGTAGCTGAAGAAAGAGAGTGAAATAAATGATATTTTCAGGCATACGGAGAGCATTAATCAGATTTAACTTTTAACCAGCTAAGTGTTAAAATGGTCCATGGTAATTAAAAGAACTCATTATATTTTCAAAGGGCATCAGTGCCACATTCACACTATGGGATTAGACTTTCTGTTCTTCGCTTATCTTGTTAAATTTTGGTGTGAGGTTCTGGTTGTTTAATCCTCTAGCAGGATGAACACCAACTCTTTTGCTTCCCACATCTGGAGAGGGATAGAAGGACCCAGAAATATTATCATGGCTTTATCACATGCCCACCAAGCTTTGTAATGAGTTCAACAAATGATAAGCCACGCACAGATTTGTTTATCTATCATGTGCTCCTAAGTGCCTGGGTTTTTTCTGTGGGTGTGCTTGTATTTTTTAATTCCCTTTTCTCTCTCAGTAGTAACAAAATGTCTGTATCCATCACTTGCTGTTTACTCTCAGTTCCATTCAACAATCTTCTACAGCAAACAGTATTAATCAAGCTTTCTATTAACTGGTTCCCACTTGGGTTTAGCCAGTGAAAAAGTCTGTCAAGAGACAAGGTGAGAGGACAAGTTAGGTAGTTCTCCCCTATCTTCAACCTTTGTACCTCAGAGAGTCCTGAATAAGCTGGTTGTCCTTCCTCCTGGGTCCCAGCCCCTACTCCAGCTCAGTGGCCTTGCATTGGTCCTGGGTGCCTCTTGGGGACCATGGCCCTTGTTGTGGGACATGGTGCCCCCATCTCAGATCTTAAGAGCAGCCGTACTTGATTCCTGCCCTGCTTGGTGGCTACTCCAAGCCCTATCTTGAATTCCTTCTGCTTAACCATGTTGCATGGGCTACTTTTGTCTATGGCCTGCTATTCCTGCTGAACCATAATTGATGACTATCGCACAAATTGGGGAGCTTTTGTCTCATTGTTTTGATGCCTTTGGCTTCCCTACCATTAGGAGCTGCCCTTGTTCTTTGCAGGGACCAGGTACTTTTTAGGCTCAGAATTATGCTCCCATTCTTGAGCAGCTTCCATTCACCAGTTTTCTGACTTTCAGTAAATGTAGTTGGATGTGTCTCCTCAAAATGTATGCTGAAGTTTGAATTCTCCAGTACCTGAGAATGGGTCCTCATTTGGAAGTAGAATTATTATGGATTCAAGGTGAGTCCATACTGGAAAAGGTGGACCCCTGATTCTATATAGCTGCTCTTTTTATTGTTAGGAGTTGGCCATGTGAAGACAGGGGCAGAGATTGGAGGTGTGCACCTACAAGCTGAGAAACACCAAGGACTGGTGGCCACCATGAAAAGCTAGGAAGAGCAAGGAGGGATTCTCCACTACAGTGTCAGAGGGAACACGATCCTGCTGACAACTTGCTGTGAGACATCTGGCTCCGGAATGAAGACAATGCAATTTAGCTTGTGGCCCTGGCTTGGACAGCACTGGAAGCTTGAACAGCGTAAGACACTCTTTTCTCTGAGTGGGGTTTCCTTCTCACCATTAAGAATGGAGGGTCCTTCAAGTTAATGAAAATGGAATTACCATTTGACCCAGCAATTGCTCTCTTGGGAATCTACCCAAAAGAGACCTATATGTGGGTACAAAGGGACACATGTGCTCGGATGTTTACCGCAGCACAATTTATAATTGCAAGGACATGGAAGCAACCTAAATGC
>PVHY01009106.1:17154-58134 GCA_004024945.1 Uropsilus gracilis | reverse complement strand
TCTCGTTGCCTGGGGTACCACAGACTCAAGCAATCCCCAGCCTCAGCTTCCCAGGTAGCAGGGATGACAGGCGCACGCCACCATGCCCAGCAATTTTTTTGGAACTAGGTCTCACTACAGGCCCCAGGCGGGACTCGAACCACAATCCCTAGCCCCGGCCGCTTCATAGGCTGAAGTTTACAAGCATGAGCCACCGTGCCCGGCTATACCTTATTTAAAAATTGTATCTTCATAAATATAGCTTCTAAAAGTGCAGTGATAAGCTTGAAAACAACAGAGGCAATATGACGGGTTGTAAAATGGCTACAAAGGCTTTCCATTCCTGTGTGCTCAGTTTTGCAATGATGTTCAGTTCCTCCAGTGAGGATCTGGTGTCTGCTACTCTGTCCTTGAGTCTATAGCTGGTCATGAGACTTGCCTTGGCCAGTGAGTTATTGACTATTAAGATAATCAGAGTTTTAAAAGTGTTTGTGCAATGGTGTTTGCCCTGACAGTTGCTATGGAGAATACTTCAACCACCCTATAGGTGAATCTGATCCAAACTCCTGGATGATCAGACATGTGGCCATTACCCCAGTTGCACCAGACCAAAAGTCACATTTGAGTGCGACCACTTTCTTTTTTTTTTTTTTTTTTTTTTGAGACTAGGTCTTGCTATTTTTTGCCCAGGGAACCACAGGCTCACGTTGCCTAGGGTACCATGGACTCAAGCAATCCCCAGCCTCAGCTTCCCAGGTAGCTAGGATTACAGGCACGGCGTGCCACCACACACAGCTATTTTTTGGGACTAGGTCTCACTGTGCTGCCCCAGGCAGGACTCAAACCATGATTCCCAGACCTCACCATGACTCCACAAGCTGTCGCTTACAAGCAGAGTGTGACCACTTTCAACAACAACAAAATTTCCCAAAACTAAAGACCATCAGTTACATATAATGAGCAAGTATCACAGGATTATGAAATTTCTAAATACGAGGGGTAAAAGGGAAGATCTGAAACACTTGCAGGAATTAAAGATAAAAGAAAACAAAATTACATACAAAGGAGGGAAGATAAGAATCTCATTTAACTTTTTGAAAGTAACACCATTAGAAGAGAAGGGTTCTAAAACTCTTGAGGAGAGGTTCTCTGACTGGAGATGCATACCTCATCAAATGTTCAAGAAAGAATCTTTTGGACACTGCTGCCTAAGGTCTTACCAAGGACTGTAATGGGAGTTGTGGTCTGCCCATGCAGAGAATAAACCAATAAAGAGAATGAAGAGAAAAAGGTGCAAAAGGAGAATGGAAAAGGGAAGCTCAGAATAATGATGCTTCCCTGAAGAGACAGAAAGGAGAGTAATCTCAGAAAAAGATAATGTATTATAGTAAGTATTCAACAGTGTGAAAATCGTATTGAAAGAGATTTTAACTGATGTTAGTGGATATGAGAATAAATAGTCTAGTAACAAAGCAAATGGAAAAGAACATATCACTGTAATATACTTCTGGGCTCAATGTAAAACATAGTCATAATAATTTAAACACTGACTAGTGATTTAACCAGACACTGTGATATATGCTTTGGAGAGGAAACTTTGGGAGAGGTCAGTAGAGGAAATAAGACAATTACATTTTATAATAGAAATCACTATAATAGAAATCAAAGGTAATTTATAAAATAGATAAACAAGACTGAGAAGTTTAAAAAAAAAGTATTAATTAAAACTTTGTAGGCCAGTCAAAAACAATTAAAATATTAAAATGGTTTACCATCTCCAGATATGGTCTGGGAGGAATAAGGGTGGAAACAAACATGCGACATAATATTATTTAACATTTTAAATCCTGTACATATATTACTTTGATAAAATAAAATTAGTGTTAAAACAAGAATACTTTAGAAAAAGGCAAATATTTACTAACCTTTTGCTTCAGTTTATGTGTATCACTAGAAATGAATTCAATCACATGTGGCATCTCAATAGACATGCTCAAAGAGAAGCTATCAAAAATGAAGAGAAAGTAGTCTCAGTCTAGTATTTTAAATTTTAAAGTTACTTGTACTTGTTTCATATACTTTTAAACAAAAACTAAGCCATATAAACTGAATATCCATTGAATGATTAACTTTTTAAAATATTATTTATATTTCCCATACTAACCTTTGCTCTGTTCCTATTTCCTTTACACAAATCTTCTCTACTGTATTCTGTTAAAAGAGAAATTTATATAATAATTAAGTATCCATTAAAGTTCACATTGAGATTCTAGGTTGAATGGAATGTCACCTAGGTCAGTGCCTACAGCAGCAACAAACAACTAGTTTTAGTTCAGAGTGTGATATACAGAGCTTTTGTTCATGAAGTGTCAATAACCTATAAAATGTGTTTATACAAAGCACACAAACAATTCATATATAATGTATATACACACATACATGACACACACAATTTATATAAATACATGCAAAGTAGAAAGTCTCAAAGGATATATACCTAAGTATCAGCCAGTAGCTTTGGTCTGATGGAATTAAGTCTGGTTTAAATTTTCCTCTTAGGCTTTCTGTAAATTCTGCCTGATGAATGTGAAGTATAGACAGAATTTTTTATATAAAATATTTAGAAGTGACAGAAGAGAATAAAAATATAGCTATTGAACGCAAACTTAAGACTGAAAACCTACCAGCAAGGCTCGCCTGGTTCCAACAACACAGTCCCTCACCCAGTGAAAGGACACTGCCATAAGAAAGAGACTAATGGACTTAGCACTAGTAAACAACAAAGAGTGGGGTTTGAGAGAATGGAAGGGGTACCAGAGGGAAGATGGAGGGAGAGGTATCCCAAAAAAACACTTATAGAAGTTGTGATCTAAAGAACAACAACAAAACAAAACAAAAATACCTATTGAACTGCCTGTCTTCATTTATTTCACACATTATTACATGTGTCCACATACATAAAGGTCAGCAAAATCAACTTTTTGTTATAAGATTACATTACTTTAGATGCTTTTCTTCCCTAGACATAAATCACTCACTCACTCACACACACACACACACACACACGTACACACAGCTTTTTCATATCTTAAACATACAAACCTGAAGATTTTCATTCAAAGCGTTATCCTGTTGCCAGGGTGCCACAGTGGCGGGCATGAAGAAGACAGCAACGGTGCCCTGCATGCTGAGTTCAGTGATGTAGGTGATTTTGATAAGAACCTTTGCCTCTGGGGGTAAGTTTCCAACACTCACAGTAAAAACATCCTAAAGTAGAAACATGTTACTTAGCTGGCTACTCAAAAGCATACACATTCTATGCTAGTTGCTCTCTTATGACATAAACCACTGAATTCTGGCAGCCATTCCCATTTGGCCAAGATGGTGTGAAGTCTCAGAAGGGAGAGTAGGTACCCACGTGCAGGAGCCTCACCGACAGCCTCTCCCTACCAGAGGCTGGGGCTCTGCACTGGGACAGTCCCCACATGGTCCCTCTGGAAGACCCTGCAGTCTTCCTGATCTCCACAGCATCCAGAACAGATTCCATCAGCAGGGTACAGCAGTAGCACACTCCACTAAGCTTAGCCTTGTACTCTATAGTTTAGGTAAAAATTCCTTTATTACTTTCAAAGAACAAGGCAAAACACAACACCCAACTCTTTATTGTGTCTTACTCCAAGGAATCTTAGAGAAAAGACTAAATAATCTTAAATTAGACTTACATTTTCTTAGTGTGTTAGAATGTTTTCCCTAGGAATGGCAGTTCATTCTGCCCTTCATTCTTCTTTTCATCTAACACTTCAAGGTGAGTATTCTAGGGATGCATCCTTGGGTAAGGTCTGGTCTACCTCCATGCTATCTTACAGAAACTCATGATGATGCCCAGATCCCATGTCCAACATATTCTACTCTCCTGTGCTTCTGCCCACATATCCAGCTGCCTCAGGAGCCTGTGTCCAGTGTCTCATCAGTCTCTTCTCTCCTCCTTTCTGCAATTATCTCCACACTTGTAAAGAACCTCTCTAGTACCTAACCTAGGAACTCCCTCCATACCAGACTTGTCCAAGCATTATTCTTGACTAGTGTCTCTGCCACATCACCACATCCCTACTTTTTAATCTTAGCTGTACAATTCACCTCCCAGACATTTGTCCCATCTGTTGCATTCTCCTCATTTCCATTATCACTACTTTAGTTAGGGTCCACATTATACCTCTTTCCTAGCTTACCACAAGGTCACCAAACTAGTCTCTGTTCTGTGTTTCCCCAGAATTCAAAATTCAAATATTGAAATGCTGACATCGACCAGAGAGTGTCAGGATGCAGGACCTTTGGGAAGTAATTAAGTTTAGTTGAGATGGGAAAGTGGAGCTCTCATGGTAGGGCTAGTGTCCATAGGACTAGTGAAGAGAAAGAGACTAGTGTTCCCTCTTTCCACTATGTAAGGGAAGCAAGAAGAGTTCTCACCAAAACTTGATCCTAATCTTGGATTTAACAGTCTCTAGAACTGAAAGAAATAAATGTCAAAGCCATCCAATCAATGGCATCCTTGTTGCAGAGGCCTGAATGAACTAAGACCTCCTATGAGTTGTTCCTTAGGTCCTGACAACTTTCTCATTACCATATGAGTATCCTTTCTCAAAAACAAGCCTTATCAGTGTTATTTAATAAGGTTAGAATATCATTTTTCCCACGGGACTGTGATGTTTCAGTTCTCAACAGTTTAGATGTGCATGTCCCCTTTGCTTGCAAGGCTCTTACCTCTTCCTTTACCTGGGAAATTTTTACTCATGTTTTTAAACTTAGCTTGAGGGTCTTTATCTCTGTGAAGGTTTCTTTGTCCACTGTCATTGTACCACCACTACATTAAATACCTATCTCTTCTACTATGCTTGCTAAGACATCACACTGACTTGTTAACCTTTCTTTCCCTACTTGATTCTGAGCTCTGTATGGGACCATCTGCAAATTTTCAACCAGGCATCTGGTATAGTTTAATTGTTGAACTGCAGAAAGGAGCAGTGAACAAATCAAATGTAGGTGGTTTCTAAGGGGGAGCGTTGTTGTTTGGCATTTTAGAGGTAATAGGGGAATCTTTGTGGGAGTATTTTGGTGGTCTGATTGGGTAGGAAAAGGTTTTTCTCCTGTTGAATATAAAGAGAGTATGGAGTGGGTGGTTGAAAGGAAAAGCAGAGGTTAAGGAAAAGTATACTTTATTTCTAAGGGTAGAGAGATCAATAAGAAATGAAAATGGTGAGAGATATTATAAATATAGATGAGAATAAATAATTGGTATACAAAAGAAGGGATTAGCTTTAGAGATAATCAAGAGGAAAGAACAAATTAGGTCAATGATCTAATTTCTGAATCAGAAGAAGGCTAAAGGAATTTGTGAATAGACATAAGATTGCTAGTTTAAGGAGAAAGGTAAAGGGTTGGCCTATCTGCTGCTGAGAATGGAACAAAGAAGGAAACTGGGAAGAAACAGGTGGCTAAATAACAGTGTGCGAGCACTAGCCAGCAGTGTGAGAGCACCACTGTTATTCTTGACTCTCAACCAGTTTTCTGATTTCTGTAAATGGAAGGGGTTTTTTCATCTTAATAGATCTCTATACAATGCCTGAGTTACAAATTATTTTTATTTCAATTCCTTGGATGTCTAAAGTCAGCCTGCTAGTTTTCTGATAGTTGGAAACATTATAGTTATAGATATAGATATATATATAAGTACATCATGCATATGCATATAAAATATTCTTCTGATAGCTGGGAATATTATATTATTACACATTTTGTACATATATACAGTCTACATTTGTGACTAATGTTACCAGAAGGCTAAGGAATATAATATATATCTCTAATTACGTAATACATTACAGTATGTGAGACTATTATTATCACTAGATGGCAAAAGACATTTTGGGAGACCCAAAGGCTTCAGTTAGCAACAGTTTTGGCCAGAATTTACCCATAAGTAATACCTTTGTGAAGACAGTTTTCCTATGGATCATATTCCTAGAGAAATATGTTAGAACCAAGGAGGAAACATGCAGAACAATTCAATTATGAAACTAACCCTACATTGTTAAGTGGCAATCTGTTAAATGAACCCTGAGTCTTTAAATATGCACCTCAGCCAGGCAGTAACAGTATGAACTGTCTAATAATATCTCTTCCCATTATACAAAAGGACACCCTAGATGTCAAAAGTAATCATTTATCCATTACATCCAAGGAAAGCTTTAATAATTCCTTCTCTAAACATCAAATTTTCACAAACCTATTAACAGTGTGTCATCATAAGAGAGAATAGCTGGAGCAAATGGTCTTGTGTTTAAAACCAACAAATACATTAGACATAATGGTTAGAAACTGACCACATGCAATCTAGGACCTGCCAAAGATACATTGAAAACATCTTTTATTTAAGAAAAGAAACCTAGTGGATGTGATAGCTGTTCCTTATTCCATATTTTCGATCTTTTCTGAAGCAAAAGAATCTAAACTTATCTCAGGACCCAGGGCTATGAGTTGGCAAAAATTTGATATATTGCTGGGAAAGCTTAGTCCTAGTGATGGAAGAGTTCTCCTTATTTGCTTGGTAATACTGACCCATTTCCAACTTGATTTAAATAAGCCAGATTGGTTTGATCAGCTTGACCTCCTCTGGCTAATAGCAAGCAAAATTTGGAAGACCTAAAATAGCATAAATTACACTCACTTCTAGTAAGAATTTCATATTTCACATCAGTTCCAACTTTTTTCACCCTTTCTAGTAAGTCAGCTAGACTGGAGGATGAAAATCAAGTCCTACCGGTGCATCCTGATCCATCAAGTATGCACCATGGCCTTGACTGACTGCTTCTCGGTATTCTTGCTGGGCTTTTTCCTTCTCTTTAATCTGGAAAAAAATATTTTTATATCCGTCATAATATGAATAGTGATTTCAGACCTTAATAAGGATAATATCAATGTTTTATTAAAAGCTCAATGAAAAATAAAAACTAAGACTTTCTCTAAAATGAATGAAAATAATCATTGATTACATAAAAATTAGATAATTTATCTAATAGAATTTAGATTGAAGAGGACAACTAAAGAGAATTCTCATTAAGTAGAACCAAATTATTTCAGAGTCAATGGTGAATAAAAAGGTCTGGAACTTTATGTAAAATAAAAATAATTACAGATTAAGTTGATCTTAAATTTAATAAAATGCTTCTGTAATAAAATGCCTCTGTAATGCAGAGGATCAGTTTTTGCAAAAATATATAAGGGTTTCACCAATTTGCCAATCTGCCTGTCTTAAACTTTTGATATTAAAATCACCCATTTTTGTCTGATGAAGACAAGTAGGGACAGAAACAGGGTTGATCAGGGAGTAATGTCTGCAATGAGGTCAACTGTAAAAGTGTTTGGTTGTTCAAAGAATCCTTTTGCTTTGTGAAAAGACTGCTACTCAGATAATGAGTTTGGGTAAAGAAAGAGGAAACCAATTTTGAAACCAAAGAGCAATCACAACTCATTTTCTTTCCTTACCTCCCCGACTATGTGCTTTCCATTGATGAATGCTTCAAAACCACACACAGCTGCCTTTTCATCCAAAGGAAAAACATATTTTGCCTCAATGGGTACCTGACTTTGATTTGTGTATGTCTGAAAAACAACAACCTGAAGAAAAAAAAAATCCATATTAACAATGAGACTATATGGAACAACATTTCTAGAAATAACTGTTTATAAAAATGGTTATATCTTCTGAAAATTCTTTAAGTTTTTATTATATTCCTCAAATTCCCAATCTTATTTACAGTGGTTGGGGCCTTCTACCATTGTAATGTACAGCCCACATCACACAATAAAATGCATGGGTGAACACTTATGTAGTTCAGTCATGCTTAGCTGGAACAGTTGCTCAAAGAATTACAAACACTGGCTTAACAGAAGCAATGAAATTTTTGCTAACAAACAAACAACAACAAGAAAACATTTTTAACAGAAATTAGACACTTTTCTGAGTGGTCCTAATGCCTCTGTGGTATCACGTGAACCTTGATATCATCCCAGAATAGTTCTTATATCCAATCTGTTTGCAAGTCTTGGCATTTCTTCCTTTATCTCTTTGCACATAGCCCTCTGGTGGCTTTTCTCATCTACCCTTCACTCTTTCCATCTAGTCCACTCTAGCCCACTCTTGAATCAAGCTTTTCTATTCCTGTCTATTATCTCTGTTGTTACTGGATTAATTTTCCTAAACAAATCAGGTTCCTCACACATCACTCAGAAAAAGGGGGGAGTCTTTAAATGTTTGAAAAAAATAACCTTTAGACATAAAATAGACAGTAAAAATGCAAACATGGCAACAATAAGGCAAAAACATTTAACCATTTGTAATCAGTAACACCTAAGAAAAGATCAAAATGGAAAATAATAAACTAACATTTCAAAAGCCCATTCATAACTGGATGTACTGTAAACTGGGTAGCCCCAAGGGTGTAGGGGCATCTGTGCATGTAAAAAAATTTGAGTCTCTCAAAGTCACTATCTCCCAGGGACCAATCTGCTACGCTCCCACAAAGACCTCACTGGCTGGGGACAGCAATTGGTCATCAGTTGGCTCCCCTGAAATTTGGGACTGGCAATGCCACAGATGATCCCACAGCTTAGAGCCTGGAGTTTCTTGGGTCTCTAAGTGACCTGAGTGATAGAAAGTCAAGAGAGCGCCTGGCAGGGTGATTGACTAGGATCACAATTCATTGTGTCTTCGATTAAGTATTTTCAGCTACTCTGTAGGTGTCCTGTGGCATCTATTTAGTGGTCTCTCTCTGCAGTGAATTCCCAGAGGTCAGGTCTACATCAACTTCATTCTCTTTGTCTATTGCTTTGCATGACTGGCACTACAAACTAAGTCATTTCAGCTCATGATAACAAAAGTATTTTTACCAGGAATGAAAACAGAAACTAATACTGTTCTCTCCATTTTCCTCCCCTGGATGAAAGTATTATATAACCCAACTAAAAATAAAAAGCTCATTCAAAGAGGCAAGTGTCTGAGCCAAGAATCCACAGGTCCCTGTTGTTGGGTCTCTGCCTGGATGCTCATGGTCAAGCAAGTTACAGATTGGCTTACCACAAATTTGTGAAAACTTCACTGCTAAATCACTAGCTATTTTTTGAGTAAACATGCCATTGGAAAAAAAAAGTCTCATCACGTGTGAAATAACAAATGGCTCAAGCTGTGTAATCCAAAAGAATATATATAAAGGATGCACATTTCTCAGGTGAAAACAAACATCATTTGTTTTGCATCTACTGTAAATGAGTGTGGCACAGGTCATTTATATATCAGGTCATTTATATGTATATATCTTATATCTAATATTGGAAAAATACTTTTGTTTCCATTTTAGACAAGAGGAAACTTTCTTGAGCACAAAGAAATCAAATAACTGATTTAATTATTAAATTAATATTAAGGCCACAGCACTAGAAAAGAGTGGACAAAGATTCAAAGTTAATAAGTCTTTCAAACTTCAAATCCTTTACTGTACAGAACCAGACCAGGTCACATGGTGGTTATAAACCTGGACTTTGGAATGAGAATAGTCTGAATTCAAAGTATGCTTTATCACACAGTTTAAATGTCTTTGAGCATCAGCTTCCACATCTAAACCAGTGGTATAAATTATAGTGCTTGTTCACAGAGTTTGGAAGAGAGTTTTATATATATGGCATATGAAAAATTCAATCCAAGGTGGTTACAGTTCATAAGTGGCTCAAAAAAGATTAGTACATATAGAACATTTCCCACAAGTCAATCTCTGGCTTTCCCAAAGTCTATGCCACTGAGTTACTTGAGGGATATGGGCATGGTCTGACTGAGCACAGGGAATAATGGTCAGATATATCCAAAATGGTATAAACATCATGGGAAGCATGCTCTTCATCCTTCCCACCCTCATTTTCTCAGTTTAAGCATATCATTAAATTAACCTGACTTCTTTTTGATTTCACATAATAGTGAGTTTGATTTATCTATATTACATGTACTTGTGACACCATCTGGCATTTATCTTTCTTCTTTTCACTTATTTCACTAACATTATGCCTATCAGTTCCATCACTGTTGCTGCAAATGGCATGAGTTTATCTTCTTGATTGCCAAGTAATATTCCATTGATTTTCTTCTGAAAGGATAGTACTAACACCATCCTGAACTCAGGTGTTCTTATTTTCCTAAGATGTCTTTATACTTATTTAATGCAGTCTTTAGTGTTAGAAGACAATGATGAGGTCAAATCTTAGAGGAAAAATTCACTTTGAGAAAACTGAGAATGCTTCAAGCTGAACCAGCCCAGCTATCTGCTCATGTGACATTGAACTCTACTCTGTCCTATTTAGAAGCCGGTTCTCCAATATGGGCAGTATTGAAGCTAGGACCCCAATATGGGCAATATTAAAATTTAGGCACTGAGGTCATTAGCAGTGTCTGAAAAACACAGAGGTAAAAGAGGCCTAAATAGGAAGGGTACTTTTTACTTTGTTGCAAACCCCAGGTGGGGAAGAGGAAATGTATCACCAAGAGGGTGTGTAGAAGGAAACTGAGTATCTCTGGTTTGGAGGAAGGGGAGAGAAGATAAAAAAGAAAAGAGCAGACTCTGAGACATGAACCTTTGGGAAAGAGAGAGGAGGCAAGTTCAGGGAGCTCAGAGGTTTTGGCGCCTGGAGGAAAATGATCCAGAGGTGGAATCTTTTGGGGTTCTCCCAGCATCAGCCCAAAGGGTCAGGAGCTGTGTGAAGGTGGAGGGGAGGCCACCCTGACTAAATGCTGAGCCAACATGCAACCTGGAAAGACCAGAGCTGAACCTCGAGTTGGGAGTGGTGGAGGACCACCAGACAAGATGGAACTTGACAATTTCAGACTGAGGTAAACCCCACACAGCATCCGGAGAAGCAGGAAGTGGGGTTCCTTTCTGTTTGGAGTACTTGTATGGGTGTGGACTATTAGACTCTTTGTTTGCTTTCCCCCTTACTGTAAATAAACCTGTAAGTTTACCCTTATTGCTGTTTGATCTCTGGGCAACTGCGCAGGCAGGAGAACCCACATTGACAAAAATTTAAAAAGGAGGGTAGTCCCCTACCCAGTAACACTGTGATCATGGATAAATAAGCTGCATGCTCCTACCTATGGCCTCCCATTGCATTTCATGAGTAGAGGATATCTGTAATGCTCTCCTACCTACAAGAGAACAGATTTCCAGCGATTTCTGCCTCTCGTGGATCATCAGTTTCTCTCTCCTGTACTGTGTGAAGTACATTTCTCTCCAGTAAATGCATGCTATGATTTCTTAGATTTTAAAAGAGAAACAGAGAGCAGAGGGAGCAGGTAGGCTAGTCCCCTCTAGGGGAAACTAGGGGCAACCATGCAACCCCTGTTGCTGCCCGGGGCTCTACCCCCTCCTCTGATAGGTTCAAGGGGAGAGGACCACACCCTCTTCAGGTACCAAAGCCTGAATGGGAGGCCTTGACCCGTGCTCTCTTTAATGGAAGGTGTGGGTGGGGGAGCAGGTAGACTGTTCCTCTCTGGGGGATGCTAAGGGCAACACTGCAACCTCCGTTGTGTCCTGGGCTCCTCCCCTTCTTCCCACAGGTTAGGGGTGGAAAACAGGTGTGTGTGTGGGGTCCCCCTATGGTTCATTCTTACCTCAGTCATTCCTCAGCTTGAACAAGAAAAACAATAACCCAGATACAGATATACTGGAAGAGACAGAGAAATAAATGCCCTAAACACACCATCACCTACCCAAGAAGAGCAATATCGGAAACTCTAAGACACAAAACTGTGTTGGGCAAAAGTGAAGACATATCACCAAGTAACATTAACAACATTTCTGGCACTGGGGCTAAGCTTCCCATCCAGAGACATGTTCAACGTGAGCAAGTAGTTCCCTAATCTCAATGGGGAGCAAAACCACAAAGACATGGCAGTGGCCCAGAGAACTGTGAACCAAAAGAGAGACGTGAGCCAAACCAACCATCAGCTGAGGCCTGGCCCCACTGGGAAACTCCCACATGGCCAACAGTTTCCCAAAGCCAGTTACCAAAGTTACAAGGCAAAAAAAACAAAACAAACAAAAAAATAAACAGCACCAAGGGACTAACATCGGAATGAACGGAGGAGAAAACCAATAAGAACAAGGAGACACTGAAACCAGAGATCATAAGGGTCTGAGAAAAAGAGACTGTCTCCTCCACCATAGGAAATTCCACAATAGAGAAATGGGGAGAGCCTCGTCACACACCAGACCGACAGGAGGTTTGCTGTCATGCTCAGAACAGCCACCTGCCCCAATGTTATTCATGGAGATCTCATTAGCCTGGGCTGCAGTACTCCTGGAACACGGGACTTCACCCAGGAGGACACTGCTTCAGAAAAGAACACAAAGAGACCAACAGGCCAATCATCAACCAACAACTGACAAGAAAGGAAGTGGAGTGACCAGAGGTGGTACCAGAGGAAGGGGTGGGGGGAGGAGGGAGGACCATACCTACAAACACAAGCTATGTACAATGAGAAAAATAAAAGTTTTATATATATAAAAAAGAAATAAAAAATGTTCTCACCCAATTTATCTTTAGGTACTATCTTATTTTCTCTCTGCTCTGCTGTCTCCAAATTCCTTCCTTCTGTCTCTGTTGAACTCATTTTAGTTATGCTTTCACCCCACCATTTCATGGACAAAGTGATTGTCTCTCACACTCTCTACTCAGAGTTCTATATTCAGAAATCTACACTCAGATTTCACTTTCTCATGAGATCTTACTTAGCTAACCTATCAACAAATTCAAACCTCTTTTATGCAGTTTCTATCCCTTCTTTTCCTAACACCAATAACCTTCTATCATATTCTATATTTTATTTAACATGTTTATTGCTTAATTCCCAAACACAATGACCTTGATGAGGGCAGAGTTTTCTCATGTGCCCCAGAGCCTAGAACAGTCTCTGGCCTGTAGCAGGTGTTCAAAGAATAAACAAATTCCAGAAATGCCTGTTTGTTTAGTTTATGTAGCTTTAATCATATACTCATGATTTATACTGATCCAGTTTAAGTACTATAAACCACAAGGAGCATACCTGGGCTACAAAGTCAATTATTTTTCCCTTGATGTGAACATCCTCAAGAGGAACCAGCTTCCCAGAGGCATCCTGAAGGCCAGCCTTGGTGCTGCTGTCAGGCTTGCTGTCTGGCAACTGATAATCTGTGTATTAAAAATATCAAGGTTAGCTTTTAAACCCGTTTATGACAGTCTATTTTTGTTACTATCATCTTATTCTTTCTTCTTTTCATATGCTTTATTTTAGGAAAAATGGACAAAAAACATCTTACAGTTTTTCACAGTCATCTCTGAAGAGTTAGAGAACCCAAGTAAGTGTCAACAGACACTGCTTTTACACTGCTTTTTCTGTGAGACTAGAACATCCTCTTGAAAACTGAGAATCATGTTATAACTTGAAAGATCGATACTTAAAGATATACTCAAGTATCAAAGGTCTTGAGAAAATTTAAATAAATGCAACTTAAGTATGAATCTAGATATTTGCATTCCCTGATTTTTCATTTTGAATGTCTGTCATTATTTACTGTGCCCCCAGAACATTGTTTGAACAACACGAAACTCACTACACTTTCAATCCTAGAGTGACTAGTCCAAACTCCTAATACAACATCTGGAAAAATGGTCACATACTATATATACTGGGTGGTACAAAAATACAGATATTGTTAGACATATACTCTCTTGCTATATATTTCATTCAATAACACCCAGAAGAAAAAAATGAGTCATCTTCTTAAACATACATGAAGTAATGCATTTTTTATAAAAAATAATCTGACCACAGTTGAAATCATTAATGTGTTTTCACCGTGCTATTAATTAATATAGTGTTTTGGTCTTAAGATTTTGAGAAGCTATCATTTATCATCCTCTTATCTATTTGTACTACTGCAGTTAATTTTTGGATTTCCTTCACTTAATATAAATATTGATCTCATTCCATCTGAGGAAAGCTGAAATCTGGAAAGGTTATATAAATTTTCAAGATGCAAGGCCTGGTAAGTGGCACTGATAGTTGCACTAACTTCTTGGTTCTAAAGCTATGTCTCCTCTTGATATTACCAACTCTTATCCTACTTTCTGTACTCTTTCATATTAACTCTTATCCTACTTTCTGTACTCTTTCATATTAAATAGGCTTAGTGGGTTTTTGTGTTAGATATCCTGAGATGAACAAGCTCAACTTAGGTGTGTTAAAGAAGTAATGTCATTTTTGAGGTCACTTAACCTCCCTTAAGCACTCTGATTTTTATTTTTACAAAATTAAAAAAAGAAGAAACATACACGTGGCAAAATAGATACCAAATATAAATTACATATATAAAAATATAATGCTTGAGTTCAACCAATACGATATCAAACAAAATTCAAGAACATTGTTTACCTTCAATCTCTGAAAAATTTGAAGACTCAGGTCTGTATTCTTCTAATTCAGTATTATTACGAGGATGAAAGTCCTTTATTTCATCTCCAGATATACAAAATTTAATTATGTACTTAATTTTCACCTGATTGGTCTTATATACAACAAATTCATCATCCTAGACAAAGAGAAATTAATAGGTGACAAAAAAATCTTTACTGGCAAAAGTTTTCATAAAAGCAGAATTACCTATTTATTAATTGAGAAAATATTGAATTCAGAGCGTATATATACAGTATTTAAATTAAAAGTATTTAATAAAGACAGGGGTCTTTCTGCCTGTTTCTTGATATTAATACCTCAAAGTCTGTGATGACTGTGGCTGTTCTCTGAATCCCATGTACACTGTCATAACCCAGTGGTGCTTCTGTTAAGGTGAAGTCATTCTTGTCTAAGTCCATGCATTTCCCAAGGCTTACATCACAGACAAGCAAGAGTCTACTGCCATCCATCTCTCCTGGGTGTGAGTATTTAATACTTGCACTGCATGTGAAAGAAAATGAAAACACATAATTTATAGTTAAATGGCAATATTATTTTATCACATATAAGAAATATTTTTAAAAGAATTCGCTAGTGGATTGTTCTGAAATTTATTGTTGCTGAAATGCATCTGAAGATTCAATTTAGAAAGTTATTATTTATTTAAAAGTTTTAGGTAACAACACTATACAGTTGACCCTTGAAAAACATAGGGGTCATGGTTCTGACTCCCCGTGCAGCTGAATATCTGTGTAAGCACTGATTTCCCCAACACTTGACTATAGAGCCTGCTGTTGTCCAGAGCCTTGTTAACATAGTCAATGAACACAACACATATTTTGTACATTACATAGATTACATACTTAGTCTTATAATAAACTAAGTTAGAGAAAAGAAAATGTTATAAAGAGACTCATGAGTTTCCTGTATAAACCTAAATGTAAAAGCTATAGTAATAAAAGTAGTATGGTCATTGCGTAAGAATAAACACAGAGATGATGCTGGACACTGAGCCCTCAGCCACCCAGCCTGCAGTGTTCCTTTTGGGGTTCTGGAATGCGAGGTGGGGGGAGCTCCATTGCATGCCAGGGTAGTGGGGAGTGGCTAGGGGGGCCCCCTGACCACCGTACCACAAGGTGGCCAGGGGAGGCAGGGGTAACCCCACCCACACACCCGGTTCAGTCATGCTGCCAGGCACTGACACCTCCCCTAGCCCCCCACCACCAGATGCACTGGTGGGGTGGGGGGGTAATTAGCAGAGGATAGTGGGTGGTAGTGGTCATTCTCTCTGGTCTTCTCCAAATCCAGTGAATACTCACCAGAAGCAACTAAATCAGCGATTCAATGGCAGCTGCACACGAATACAGAGGTGAAAAATGAAGTATTCCACAACAATGAACATGTCAGATCCAGGACTATAAGACTGGTTATAAGACCTCAGAAATACAACCACTGTGATCTACAAGATGGGTACGGAACAGCATGATCAAAGGACTCTCCCACTTTAGGGGGTGAGGAAAGTCACAGAGACGTAAAGTGGCCCCGTGATGAACCAGACCAATCATCTGCCAGGACCTATCTCGATCAAAAAAATGGGTGCACAAACTTTGGCCAGGAGAAACGCTCCCAACGCCAGCAACCAGAACTACAAAACAAAGAAGGAGCAAAATATGACAGAAGATGGGCTGGAGCAGCTAACCAGAAAGAAGGAGGCAATGAAAGAACACAACTGGTGGCCAGCAGCAAAAAGACACTTGGAAAACTAAGCACAGACCACTGTGTCTCAGGAAACCACATCCACACCAGACAAAAAGACACTGCTACAGGAAAGAAGAGGAAGAACACAAGGGACTAAAGATTAACAAATGGCAGTGAAAGAAGAGATGGAGAGACCAAGGGAGTGGGGTGGGGAAGGGGAGAGGAACACCCAATAGTCAAATGTAAACAAAACTTATTCAATAAAAATATATATTATTAAAAAAAGAGAATAAACACATGAATCAATGGAATACAAACAGTAGTCCAGCAATAAATTCACTTTAATCTGCCAACTAATCCTTTACAAAGGAGTTTTAAGAGTGTACTATGGAGAAAGGAAAGACTCTTCTACAAATACTGTTGAGGGAACTGAACAGTCACAAGCAAAAAAAAAATGAATATGGTATATCACACAATGGGATCCCACTCAACTATAAAAAAAGCAGGATGAAATTTTGCCATTTGCGACAACATGTATAGGAGCGGGAACTACGCTGAGTAAAATAAATCAGAAGATAGACAAATACCATATTATTTTGCTCATATGTAGAATACAAATAAATAAACAAAACAAAGAACAGTCAAAATGAAGCCAAACCCTAGAAATCTGACTATACAGCTGAGGCTGCTAGAGGGCTACTGTGGTGGTAAGGAAGAGCCCTATGATTAGGTGAAGAGTTAGAGATGCTGAGTGTGAATCTATTTCCCTAACTCAGTTTATAGTGTTGCAAACTGTTACCCTAATAAAAAATGATACAACGAAATAAGTTGCATATTTTTTAAAAAAGCTAATTCTTGTTTCACTTATATTGGAAAGTAGTGAGACCAAACAAAGGGTCAAGTAAAAGTCAAAACTAGCAAGCTGACCATAGAACTGAGGCATACAGTAGGGGAGGTGCAGGGGAGAGGGTCAAAAGATAGGAAGGAAGAACACAAGGTGTGATGGTTAACAGTTGACATGGTGGGGGAGAAATATGGGGACCACAACACCATAAGAATTTTAAACATTTAAAAACTCCCACATTCCTATTTTGAACCTTTCAGTGTATTTCTTAAGGACAATTTAAAAGACAAGTTTAGTATAAAAAAAAAAAAGATAAGACATAAAACTTATTTCTAAAGAAGAGTAAAATGTGAGGAAAATACATTTAAGTAACACAATATATTTATATGTAACTTATACCATAAGTTTACAGCATCCATTTACAAGAAAATCTGAGTATAAATGAACCCGTGCTGTTCAAATCATGTTGTCAAGAGTCCATTGTGTGGACCTTCTGTTGCGCTAGATAGTGTTCAAAGTACTTGCTCCCAAGAAGCACTGGCTTTTGCTATTTTTCCAAAGTCTTTATGAGGTGCAAAATATACGAATGTTGCTATGGCAAATGCCAGAGTGGGAAAGATAAAATAAAGCCACCTATTAATGAGGAAAAAGTAGATTCAATTTTCAACTGAAAGTCAGAAAAAACATCAAGTATGACTTGTTCAAAGGGATTAACAAGCAGAGTTTTCTCATGATGCTTTGTGACTCCAAATGGAAAGACAGAAATTTCAAATGAGAACAAAATGAGATTTGTTGTTTCAACTTTCTTCAGGAATCAGGAGCTTCAAGAAGCAACTTGCTATAACAACTAAATGACAGGATATTTTTGAGAGCAATATTTTGGGAACATGCATCTATTTTCCCTAAGATCAGACAAAAGTATAAAAGCTCTCCTTGCCAACTCTTAGTTCTATTCTCCCTGTTTCTATGTTCTCCTATTCCTGTACCCCACCGCTGTGAGCATTTTCCTTGTAATTTACAAACACACTTAACTCCTTCTCATCATGTCTTGACCCTTAAACTTTGTCCTCTGGCTTTCTCCCTCTCAGTCTCAAAACTACACTGTCCACAGAGTCCAATGACTCCCTGAAACACTCCTGAAACCACAGTTGTATGAACCTCCATTTGGCTAACTTCATCTGAATTTTTAAATATTTTAATGCCTGAAAATTTTACTTTGAGATAATAAGCACTTTTTTTTTTTAAACTAGGTCTCGCTATTTTTGCCCATGGAACTGCAGGCTCATGTTGCCCGGGGTACCACAGACTCAAGCAATCCCCAGCCTCAGCTTCCCAGGTAGCTGGGATTACATGCATGCGCCACCACGCCCAGCTATTTTTTGGAACTAGGTCTTGCTACGGGCCCCAAGCGGGACTCGAACAGCGATCCCTACCCCCGGCAGCTTCATAGGTTGAAGCTTACAGGCACAAGCCACCGTGCCCGGCCATAATAAGCATTTTTAATGGTTAATTTTCAATAATAACACAAACACCCATATAGTTACTACCTATCTTAAGAATAGAAGATGAAGGCCGGGCACGGTGGCTCGTGCTTGTAAGCTTCAGCCGATGAAGCAGCCGGGGCTAGGGATTGCAGTTCGAGTTCCACCTGGGGCCCGTAGCGAGACCTAGTTCCAAAAAAATAGCTGGGCGTGGTGGCGCGCGCATGTCATCCCAGCTGCCTGGGAAGCTGAGGCTGGGGGTGGCTTGAGTCCGTGGTACCCCGGGCAACGAGAGCCCGCGGTTCCACGGGCAAAAATAGCGACACCTAGTCTCAAAAAAAAAAAAAAAAAAAAAAAGAATAGAAGATGATCAGTATTCTATATTGTTTCATCTCATCACCTTCTTTGCCATTCAGAAGTAATAAAGTGACTATCCTAATTTCTGTGCATGTCATTTTCTTTCTTTTGCAGTACTGACACATAGGTATGTGTCCCTCAGAAACATAATGTTTAGTTTTACCGTTCTTGAACTTTGTACACAGACATACACAGTAACTTTTGTTCCATATTATGTTCCTAAGGTTCATTCTTTGCAGCTAAGTGCATTGTTGAATATGCCAGGCTGGACTCCATGTAGGACTGAATTGACATGTACTAGTCACTCCACTGTCAATGGATACTTAGATCATTTGCAGTGTTCTTTTGCTAATGTTCTCAACCATTAGATACCAGACCTATGATTTATGCACAACTAAAGTTTTTCTAAGACAATGATTCCCAATCTTGGTTGCATGCTATAATCACCCAGAGTGTCTAAAAATCATTGATAACCAAGACTCACCCCTAGATATATTAACTAGCCTGGGGTGAAAATCAACACCAGTGTTTGAAACTGCCACAGGTAATTAAAATGTGCAGTCAATTGTGGACAACAACCGAAGAGTCTGGCTTGGGCATCCCCCAGTGTCCCTGAAAGGGCCCCACAAGTTGGACAGTCCACCATAGCCAGGACAGTGGATGGTTTCACTTTCTTCTTCTTTTCCTTTTTCCCAGAAAAAATAAATAAAATAAAATGTACAGCCAAGACTGAGAACCACTGTTTCCTGATTCACAGGCTAACAAATCACAGGACTCCTAAATCCTACTATCAACTATGCTCTTAACTATACCAGATAATGCCAAAACATTTTCAATTTATATACTTAGCAATGATGGTTGAAAGTTCAGATTGTTCTAGAGACTTACACCTAGAGAGACTAAACTTTTTTTTTGTCTACCATGGTAGACATAATATCATAATGGTAAATGAAAAATGATATCATTATGGTTTCATTTGTGTATTCTTGATTACTTATCTTTTCAAATGTTTCCTCTTCTATGCAGTTACTGTTCATGTTTTTTGCTCTTACTGACTTGTAGGAACTTTTTGATCATATCTAAGATAATTATCCTTTGTCCTGGACCTCAACCAAGGTTATATCTAGCTGTAGCCTACGTCTAGATTTAGATCTGTGATCATACTCAAGTTACTTAACATCCATGAGACTGTTCCTTTTCACAAAATTCAGTTGTGAAGTTTACCAATTGTGAGACAATGTACATGAAGCAATTAGCCTGGGGGTTAGGACCAGGCCACTCATTCAATAATGCATTCACTATATTATGGCTATTGTGAGGTGAAATTTTAATATTAATGAAGATATTGGAAGATAAAATGTTACTCCAGGCAAACAGAGCTACATATACATACATATATATGTGTATAGTTGTAAATATATAAATATGTACATATATTCATAATTATGTATATAATAGATTGTTTAGAATGGATATGGAAAAGGACAAACAACTGTGTGGCATTAGATAATACATCTTCGGTGTCTTCTGGTAGGATCTATGATATCAGAAAACAATAGTACTATCTCAGGAGGTTGTTGGAAGAATTTAGTGGGTAAGTATATGTAGAAACTCTTAAGATAGAAAATAACAGATTTCAAATGTAATTTTACCAAATATCTACCAAATATCTATTTTATAGAACACTGACCAAGCTGCCTCCAACGATCTATTTCTTGCACGAGAAAGCACTCACCAAGCAAAAACAGGAAAAAACTGTTATTCATTAAATAATGATTCCTGGATGCTGCAGGTAGTAACTAGAGTAAGAAAATAATATACAAACCTGAGTGAATCACTGAAATATATTCCACTCCCAAGATTTCCAATGTCTGTTCTTTTCACACCACGTTCTTCAACTATTTTGGGTAAAAGCAACCCACTTTAAAAAAAATAAAAAGGCCATTACAATCAATTGTTAGTGAAAAAGGAATCTTACAGCCTCATAATTTTAACAGAGACAGATGCCATTTAAGGACATTAAGCTAAGTGAAAAAAGCTAGATACTGAAAGTATGGCCTGACTTACATGTAAAACCTAAAAAAGTCAAATTCAGATGATGAGAGAGTATAAAGGTAGTTTACAGGCACTGGGGAGATGTTGTTCAAAGGGTACAAACTTTCAGTTATAAGAGAAAAATGCTCTGGTAATCTAATGAACATGTTGATTAATTAATAATACTATATCATATACTTGAAATTTTCTAAGAGAATAGAATTTGTATTTTAACCACAAGAGCAAAAAAATATATTGCTTATACCTATAAGCAATAATGGATGTATTAACTTAATTGTGCTGATCATTTATTTTATAATGTATCACACTTTTTAAAAAACCATGCTTTACAAAGTAAAGATATACAATTTTTGTCAATCATAACCGAATGAAAGATTAATACACCAATTAGAAGATAATAAATCAATAACATGAAATGAAAAATGCATTGTGAAGTAATCCACAAGCATTCCATATATACTATATATGTACTACACATGTTGAAAAATAGCAGCTTTTTCATTATCTTACTAGCTGTGCGCTGCCAGTCAATTTGCCTATCTCAAGGCTCTGCCTCCTTTAAGCAGAGGCCTCCTTTGTCCAGAGGAACAATTTTTTAAGTTTAATACTGGCTGTATTTCTCCCCTCCTCAAAAACTTACACAGGTACTGCTGAACTTGTAGCATTACAAGAATCTCTGCCATCAGTGTGAAACCATGGTTATCTCTAGGCAGCTAAAGGAGACATCTGTATTTTGTTACATAAACATCTACTTCTTGATTTTTGCATTATGATATTAAATTTATTTTGTGTATTGGTTCCGGGTTTTAGTTCTAAGAGAAATGCCATTCCTACTCAAAAGATTATTTTAAAAAGTTCTCCCAGTTTTCATTTGTACCTTTACATTTTTATTTTGCTATTTATAAATGGAGTTTATTTAAGTGTGAGGAATGAGGTAAGGACCCCATTTTATGTTTTTCCCAGGTAGTTATTCAAATATACCCCAATATCCCAAGAACATGAAAGAAGGTATCTTTTTTCTACAGAGATAAAAGCTACTTTTATGAAAAGCTCCAATTTTTTGTGTTTATATATGGAATCTTTATTCTGTTGATCCACCTATTTATATACCACCTCACTGCTTTAGTTAAGTTAGCCTGATTTTTATTTTTTTCTAAATTCTTTTAATTTCTTACAGAGGTAAATGGTTACTGGGATGCCTTCCCTCATCCACCCCCCCACCCCCTTGTGTTCATTCAGTCTCCACTCTCATTGTTCTTTTTTTGGTTTATGTTGAGTTCATTGGTCCTTTGGTCTTTTTTTCTGTGGCTGTGTCCATTTGTCAGATGAGGGACTGTGTTCCAGGGCCATGGCACATTGTGCTTGATGGTTTGTAGTCTTAGCTTTGTATTGGGCAGCCAGTCCATGCTCATTTGGGGTCTATCGGTGTCTTCTAGTTGCTGGCTCTGATTTTTTTAATATTTGAAATATTTAATTAAATATTTAAAGAATATCTGAGAAGAACAGTGAGTCTGCCCTCATTATTCTTCTTTTCAAAAATTACCCTGGTGATGTCAAGTTCTTAAAATTTGTGCTGGAGAATCAGTCTTTTATTTCTAAAAAATAATTTTTTTTGGACCTTTATGTGATAACACTAACTTTGTAGGTTGATTCCAGGAAAATTGGCATCCTTGTAATTTGTGTTATTTGCCTTTGGGCTCCTCAATAGTGGTTTAGCATTTTTCCCAGATGGATCTTTTCAAGTTTATTCTTAGGTATCTAATTAATATCCAGATTTAATCATGTTTCTCCTGTACCTTATAACTTTATTTTCAGCCCAAATATGAAATGGCTATTGAAAGCAAACAAATGCCAGTTACAGTTTGAAAAGAGGAATGACAGTATTGGGGCACTCTAATTTCTAGAACTTTCTCTTTAAGTGTCAGACTCTCTCTGAATTAGAGACAAATGAAAGAGCCATGAAATAGATAATCTTTCATGATATTGTCTTTAAGAAGTAATCCTTACACATGCATTACACTTAAAGTATAGATAATAAGCATATAAATTATATACTTAATTGTATTACACTTAAAGTATAGATAATAATGAATGCATTAATTAAACACTTAGTTGTGAATTAAAGAGCTCAACTGTCTCTGGAATGCAGTAAGCTAGCTGATTTTAACAGAAGAGACCTATGTAGTATAGTGAATAAAAAATTAGAACCCATTATGAGGCTGAATCATTTGAACAATAAAGATATAAAAATAAAGCATAATCTCACCGGGACAGGATTCCTACAAAGTTTTGTACAGGAGATCCATGCAGTAAGGACTTCACATTGCCAAGCTGGCTCAAAAACTCTATGGTTTCATTCACTCTGCCAACTCTAAATATCTGCAGGATGTCCACTGGACCTTCACTGTAAGATCAGAAGAAAAACTTAGAGATTACACACTTGAAAGCAATATATAAAAAAATGATGATTAGCAGCAGAAAACACGAAACAGCCCAAGTGTCTATTATTAGGGAACTGATTCAATGAATCAGCCAATACAACATATCTTGAAATACTATATAGAAATTTTAAGAAATCACCCCTGAAAAATAAATAAGGATGTGAAGTAAAACTTAAAGTGTAAATTTTAAAAGTAGGTTGCAAAATTTAATGCACAGTATGATTCCAAATTTTGTCAGATACAGAATATACCTATTCAATGAGTTCATTCATGTACTTATTCAACAAATGGATTAAAAACATACATCATATACTCTATGCCAAATATTCTTCCAGGCACTGGAAACAAGTTTTCAGTTTCATGGAGAGGGAGACAAAAATCAGTAAGTTAAAACCTGATTTTAAATACTACTCAGGAAATCAGGTTCAGAGAGAAGGCAGTCAAGAAAAACCTCTCTTTGGAAGTGACATTTATTGAACCACGGTGTGATATAAAATGTATTTTAAGATCTACTGGCTGTTATGGGGAAAAGAATTGATTGAGCCAAGAGCGGGAAGAAATCAGGATGGATGTTCCTGGGGTGGATATGGAGTCAGCAACTTGGACAGCAGGATAAGCTAAGAAGTTGGAGAACTAATGATACTTCTGTTGCAGAACTGATGGAATGTGATGATGTCGGGATGAGAGAATCAACAGTTTTCCTGGTGGGTAACTAAAATAGGGAAATGTGGAAAAGTTTGAGGTATACTGATAGAGGCATAGTGTTATGAGGTACAGAGGAATTATGAGAACCTGCTGGGTACATTCTCCCAACTCCATGTTCAGTGGAATCCTTTTGTTGCTCAGTGTATCACTGGCTGTAGAGAAGAATCAATAATTCAACTTGAAATATCTTCTATATTAAAATGTTAACAGTGACTCAGTTATTTCTGGGTTATCTCTGTGTGGTGACCTTTAATCTCAGTGTATCACTGGCTGTAGAGAAGAATCAATAATTCAACTTGAAATATGTTCTATATTAAAATGTTAACAGTGACTCAATTATTTCTGGGTTATCTCTGTGTGGTGACCTTTAATTTTCTTGATGTTTTGACATATTTTCTGGACTTTCAGCAATGAACATGAATTTCATAACTAGAAAAAATTAATGCCAAAAAATTATTAGTGAAATGAAAAGGAAAAAAATTAATTCTCCATCACACAGGATCAGGATCTCTCCTCTGGAAGAGGCCCACTTTTGTTATAGGAATACTTTGATCCGGAAGGCAGCTGAGGAAGGTAGTGAGATAACTAAGGGCCTGCTGAGTTACGCTAGCTGAAAAGCATCCTCTTTCCCAGAGTTCAAAATCTAGCTGTTCCTTCCACTTCTCTCAGGAGAAAGTAAGTTATTTCCCTCCTTTACTATTACTAGTCTCTTCATTAGTATTAGAATCTAGCAGATATCTAGGTTAGGATCAAAATCTAATCAAAAGAGGTAAAAATAATTTGATCATGTATAAAAGTAAAACCTGCCGAAGATCTTAGAAATAGATATTGTATTGAAGTAAAACACATATAACATAAAATTAGCTATTTTGAAGTATACAAAGTTATTTCGTATATCCAAAATGCTATAACACCCCTTTCTAGCTTCAAAGCACCCCAAAAGAAAATTCTATATCCATTTTGCAGTCAGACTCCACTCCTCCTTCCACGGATTTATCTATTCCAGATATTTCATGTAAATGGAATCACAAAATATATGGTCTTTTATGTCTAGCTTTTCACACTTAGTAAAATGTTTTCAAGATTCACCCATGTAGTAGCATGTGTCAGTATCTCCTTCCTTCTTATGGCTGAATAATATTCCATTAAATGCTTATGTCATATTTTGTTAATTTATTCATCGATGGACATTTGAGTTATTTTTACTTTTTGGCTATTGTGAATAATGCTGCCATGAACATTCATGCTCCTATATCTGCTTGAGTACTTGTCTTTGGTCCTTTTGAGTATATACAACCAGAAGAATAGCTGGGCTTTGTGATATCAGGACCTGCCAACAGCAGCTGATCCATTTTATGTTTTCCACAAACACTGCTAGAGGATTCTGATTTACCAACACTTAAAATTTCCCTCTTTTAAAACCACTCACCTTAGTGGATATGAGGCAATACTGAGATTGTAGAATGTACATTAGCATAACCAATAGGAATCACAGTTACTAAGGAAACAAATGTGACCGAGGGGCACCATCTCTTTTAACATGTTTCCACTCACTGTTTTCATGGCATGGAATGGTCATTCTACAAGCACACATATTCTTGTGTTCTCAAATCTTAATCTAAGAGGATTTTTCTATAAATTACCACCAAAACACAAAATCAAATGTCATTTTGTTTAAAATTTTTACTATCAGTAAGATAAGTTAATTTTGAAATTAGAGTAGAACAGCAAGTAGAGTTTTCCAGAGCAGAATACATTCCAACCCTATTATAAACACAGAAGACAAATAATTTGTCATAACAATGTAATTATCTTGCTATTTAAGATTAAGTTACATTAGGCAATTACCTAGGCAATTCTGGAGAGTAGCTCTTTAACAGACTCTGAAAGAGCATTATACTATAATGTATCGTAAGCTATTTTCTTTATGCTTACCTGTAATAATTCTGCAATATCACTTTTCTAACATTGAAAAATTCTTCAGTATTCTGTTCAATATGCTCAATTTTGCATCTCAAAGCATGGTATTTAGCAAGAGATGGTGGGTTGGGTTTGGACAAATTCATTTCAAACACATTAACCATGTCTCTTATTAGCTGCAGATGGAACGACACACAAATATTAGAATTGCCACATATCAAAATACTTCTATCACATTATACTATTTCAAAAAGTTTGGAAAAATATGTTTTTTCCCCCAAAGAGTGAGTAATATCTACCCCTACTGTAAATGGGGAGCTAAAGCTAATACAGTTGCTTCAGCGATAAACACCAAACGACAACAATAATGGTATACAGCAACTCATTGTTAATAAAATATTTTCAGGTTCACAATTCCTTTAATCTGTATTGCAACACAGATCTAATTAGATCTTTAATTGCTATTTTCCAGAGGAAGAAAGCAAGACTTTAAGATATTAAATAGTTCAAGGTCCCAGTGAAAAGAGACCAGACACTGAATAGGAACTCAAGATCAGAATCTGCTTCTGCTTAACAAAAAAAAATCATTCAGCTGGTTGTGTATGCCAGGCATTGTATTTGATGTCAAAGATGCAAAGATGAATAGACCTGAATCTCTTTTCCGAGAGGGATCCCAGGTTAACTTTGGTATACTCTTTGGTCATGAACCTAGAAGGAGGGAACACAGCTCCAGGATAATAAAGACATTGTTTATTATAGGGATGTGTTGCTTTTAGTATCTCTCAAGAGATACTAAAGTGACAATGACAGGGAGCCCTAGTCATTTTGCCATGCATCTCTATGATTTTAGCATGGGGAGGGGCTTTCCGGCTTTCCAACTAAACTTCAAATCCACTGCTCATAAAAGATTGATGCATTTATAAATTAAAAAATCTGCATGGTAAAATCAAACAAGTTAATAGCTAGTGGTGACAAACAAATGCAAGTAAAAATAGACTGCAGAAAATATCTGCAATTCTTATTATAGATGAGCTGTCTGAGTTAGAAACAGGTCCTATAGATCATCCAAAAAAAATAAGACTGAAAAGAAAAAAAGACAAGGCCAGGCACATGGCTCGTGCCTGTAAGCTTCAGCCTATGAAGTGGCTGGGGTTAGGGATCGCGGCTCGAGTCCCACCTGGGGCCCGTAGTGAGACCTAGTTCCAAAAAAAGATTCAAACATCTGGCAATAGGGGATGGACACCTGGCAAGGTGACACATCCCTGATGAGGGACAACAGACTGGATGATTGCTATGTACAGGTCTGGTAGAAGAGAGATGGCAGATGAGCAAAGAGACTCCCCTGTGCTTTATTTTAAAAAGAGAGAAGTATTAAGTTCCTATGAATATGTTCCTTTCCACATTTATTTGCATGAAGAAACTACGTAGACAACAAGAAACTAATAAAAATGGAAGAGTAGAAATGGGGTCAAGGGGATAGAGTGAAATAGAGCCTTCTCTGAGTACATCTTTTTAATATAATTTTGACCTGGGCTTATACAGTTGTATTATGTACTGAAAATATAAAACTTAAGTGACAACAAGTATGGGCTGGCAGTATACAAACCTGCTAGGTAGCAAAATCAGTGACTGAAGTCCTCTATGTTGGGTTTAGGCAAACTGTGGGACTTTAAATTTGGAATGTCCTTTACCAATTCATTTACGGGTTCTTCATTTGTTGGTTCTTTACTCATTTAGATTATAAACTGCTCTGGGAATCCACCCAAAGTTATCTCCCCAAAATGCAAAATTGCACAACTACAAACTTCTTTGATGTCTAGGTCAAAGATCTGCATCTTGCCCCAATCCCTTCAGCTATAGGTGAGGCAACTCAGAGCCAGAGTGACATCAGCCTCCACAGAGGAAAGGGGGATGCCTGACTGTCTTCCTCTTTTCCTGTCCTCTTTTTGTGGACTGAGCCCTGCTCCTTCCCCCACAGCGTGAGGAGGCTATCCATTTCTCAACAAGGACTGGTTTAGGAATACCCACTTGGTTCGATTCTGACCAAAAGAAAAAACTTTGCTGGAGGTTTTCTCTAAGGTACATGAAAATAATTATTCCAGGGTACACTAAGAACTACTGCAGCTGAATACTGATGGTAAGATGCAAAGCTGAAAGGAATCTCATTTTACAGGAACCACAGCAATGGAAAGCTAATGGATAGCTTGGATGGTCAAGCTGTTTTGAGTGATGGGACCAGCAGTGAGCACACAGTCGGACAACTTATTACACAGGGGGATAAATTGTGTCCCAATTGTGAAGCTATGCAGCTTTCCATTTCTTCTGCAGAAAGACTCCTAACTCCTCATGCACTGGAAAATTGTATTATATTGTAGCAACTTCAAACAAATTGCACTTATACTACTACTGCATTTATACTACTATACTGCTACTGCATTTATACTACCACATGTGGCAATATGGTTCAGATAACTTCCAAAAGGAACTGAAACATTCTAGAATGGTTCAACAATTTATTTTTGTGCATAAATTCTAAAGACAACTTTTGTATTCAGTGTCACCCTAATTCATATGATTTGTAAAGATCCTCTCCTAGATCATTTTATAGTGATTCTGTATTAAGAGATTTACCTGGCAGAGATCCTCCTTCTTAGCCAACAGTCTCAAGTCAACTTTTTCAACATTTGGACCTTTGTGAGGTATCAATCTGTAGAACTCAGTCATGATCTTTTGTAATTGTTCTTCTGTTTCTCCATTTTTCAGTGCTGTCTTTGTTAGAAGGAGAATTGCCTCTGCTTTGCTCACCTTTAAATAGAAAATGATATATGTTCATTAAGGTTAAATCTTGATAATCATAGCATAGTTGAAGGGAAATGTAAATTATTAGATCTAAAATAATTGTTAGACATGTAACAAGTATGCATTCTCTACTGGACAACTACTATAAAACATGCTGATATTTACTGGAGATGCAGCTTAACTATCTTAACTGTGGCCAACGATGCAGTGAGGAGTCTTCCTCTGGGTTTCGGTTAACTGAAGGAAGGAACTGGAGTCTTGTATGTCAGTAATTATATCACCTATATCCATATCATTAGTGTGTATAAATCTGTGTAAACATCTATATCATCTATATATCCACATGGATACTTATACCTATGTTCACACATAGGAATACAAATACAACTGTAGTAAATTTGATTTTCACAAAAAAATGTAAATACAGCTGGGCACGATGGCTTGTGCCTGTAAGCTTCAGTCTATGAAGTGGCTGGGGCTAGGGATCGCAGTTTGAGTCCCACTCGGGGCAACACAGCGAGACCTAGTCCCAAAAAATAGCTAGATGTGGTAGCGCATGCCTGTAATCCCAGCTACCTGGGAAGCTGAAGCTGGGGACTGCTTGAGTCCATGGTACCCTGGGCAACATGAGCCTGTGGTTCCATGGGCAAAGATAGCCAGACCCAGTCTCAAAAAAAAAAGTAAATACATATTAAAGTCAAACTAGTAATAGAATTGTTCAGATCATGACTCTAATTATACTAGTACTTTTTGAACTTTACCCCAAGCAAACTTTTTCTCCCTAAGATAAAATTCCACAGAGGAGGATTGTTTTAGTATGATCATGTAGTTGCACAAGTTGTACTATTTGGGATATTTTCTTTCACTCGCTCTTTCAGTCACATGTAATTAAAGATAAAAGCACTTTTTGGAGGGTTGGAAGCATGCCTGCCTTTCCCTAAGAGTCAGAAGGTATAAGTCTCTGAAGCAGTTGCTGTAACATAGAGTAGGATCTAAACCATCTAAGAATCAGGACCAAACATGTTTCTTAGGCCTTCTACAAACCTGTTGACTGAAAAAGCAGACCTACAAATGGGCCAGCACCAAAAAGTCAACCTCTGATCAGATCTTGTGTCTGACATTTTTCACAAAGGAATGTCTACTTTTCTGGGAGATTGATGCCCCCTTACATGTTCTTTCTTGGTGTTCTCTCTCCTCAGGGTAAGAAGGACAATTAGGAATGAAACTAAGAGCAACTGGATCAGCACTCAAATATATGTGATATTATTATTACTGACTATTTCTATTACCAAATTTTTATTGAGGTAATGTTGGTACTATTTAACAAATCCAGAAGGTTTGTCCTATGAGAGGTCCTGTTTCAAGGACACATTTGACTTACGTCATTCAGACTAATGGTGTTCACAGGATTAAGCAGAGTCTGTTCCAAGTGACCAAGAGCTTCTGCCCAGATCATCTCCACCAAATCGATCACCTCTTGGCTCAGAGTTCTTGAACTTATTACTTCCTCCAGAAGCAACTGCAGTAATAAAATAACACCCACAAAAATCTTTCATGAGCTGGACAGAGGCATGAGGAAAAGTAATTATTTCTTAGCCTGGGAGTAACCCTCAGTCATGTAAGTGTTGATATACTGAACCTCCTCTCTGCTTGTTTCTCCTTCCTCCTCCTCCCTGTACTCTTCCCTTACCCCTTCATTCTTACTCCCATCTTATTTTTCCCTTTTTCTTCACCCTATAACTCTAGGTCTACAAATGGCATTAATGATTAAGTATTAAAGGGTAAGGACTCCTGGCTCCTAGGTTATTACAATCAAATCATCTGCTGAAATAAGCAGTAAAACCCGTTGCTTATTTTGAGTCCCACTTGGGGCAACACAGCGAGACCTAGTTCCAAAAAATAGCTGGATGTGGTAGCGCATGCCTATAATCCCAGCTACCTGGGAAGCTGTAGCTGGGGATTGCTTGAGTCCATGGTACCCCGGGCAACATGAGCCTGGGTTCCATGGGCAAAAATAGCCAGACCCAGTCTCAAAAAAAAAAAAATGTAAATACATATTAAAGTCAAACTAGTAATAGAATTGTTCAGATCATGACTCTAATTATACAAGTACTTTTTGAACTTTACCCCAAGCAAACTTTTTCTCCCTAAGATAAAATTCCATAGAGAAGGATTGTTTTAGTATGATCATGAACCCTTTGATCAGAACCCTTTGCTGAAATAAGCAGTAAAATTTGAGGCCTGTCCTGGAACTCATTCCTACATAGCTTTCATGCCTTTCAGAGGGTTTATCTTTTCTTTGATTCCTATTCTTCTTCCTGAAAGAAGAATGTTTGTCATAAAGAAAACATTTCTGTTAGAAACATTCAAGCACGAACACAAAATTACATGTTCAAACCAGTCTTACTTCTTGTAACTTCTCAGATGCTAATTGGGTTGCTTCGGGTGTAAAGTATTCTTTTAGAAGAAATCTTTGCTTCTTTAGCTGTTCAATGTAATTTTCATAGTATTTACTTGCATCTGCAGAAGTTTTTTTTACAGCAAACTGCCTTCTGGTCTGTGAATTATTAGATGTAACAAAATGTTAGGATATGAGGATATAGTAACTTATTAAAATACCAGTCTTTGTTGATACCTACATGGGTAGAGGAACATAAATAATGCATTAGATCCCTGCCTGAAGAAGTTCAGAAACTAGTTTCCAAAAATTACTTAAAGCTTCAATTCTTCATAAAAAAGGTGAAAACCTAGAAGTGCAAAAGCCCAAGTTGATGTAGAAGATGCGTCTGACCCATTGAAGTGTCATGAAAACATTCATTCAGAGCCCACATACTCTTACTTCAAATAGTATTTTAATGAGCCTTGAAGTCTGGTTATCTAACTTTTGACAATGAGAAAAAAATCTCAGGAGAGAGGAAGATTTAAAAAAAATACCTCAGAAATGAAGTATTGTTAAAGATAGGTATAGAGTTGCGATGATACTTATGACCAAAGAGAAGACAGGAAAGCTCTATGATCATGCAAAAGGGTGCAGGGTAAGGAGTCCTATGGGGGTAGGCATAGTGTTCTCCCTCATTCCAACATGCCTAGCAATGTGGCATTTTTTGCTCCTCTTAGAAATCCCCACCCCTGGAGTAAGTAGTTATCTGAACATTAGTCTCAAAGAATACACAGAATTTGCTTCATTTGGGGGCTGTGGTGTACTTGTGTTTGCTAACTAAAGCCCAACCTCTGGGATGTGCAAACCCAAGGGAAAGCCAAGCTACTACCATCTTCCTGAAGGTACTATAGAATACCAACGGGTGCTCTGACCTGAGTGCAACCTTGATGGGGCTTTTCCCCCTTATATATCTGGCTCTAGGACTCAAAAATGAATCAACTGGGTGCGAGTTAAATCAGGTTCTAACCCACTTCATTTATTATTCAGATTGAAAAATGGAAAATGAGCTGACTGGTGCTAAACCATTCAATCAGATGCTTAGGATTTAAAAAAGTCCAATCAGGTTTGTAAGGTGAGGGATACTGAAGGAATATAAGGCAGAGCAGGAGTCAGCTTAAGTCGGTCTGAAAAAGGATTCACTGGACCACCTTTGAAGAAGCAGTGTACAGTCAGTCTCTGAAGAGAAAAGGAGTCATTGGGAAAAGACAGTAGCTGGCCTTTGAAGAGGAAGCATTCCTAGCACCACCTCAAAGAAGGAGGAGAATGTCCCAGCCTCTGAAGAGAGAGAGGCATGGAGCAGCCCATGTGGTTCATCATACCTTTGTTGATGTTCACAGAAACTCAGCTGCTGCCCCTACCTCTGACTGCCTCTGTCATCACCTGCAAGGAGCACCCTCAGACTAGGCCCAACATCTCAAAATGTGGTCCATTGCCTCTGGTTCTCTGGCACCACCTCTTGGTGCTTTTGAGTCCAGCACTATCTGGTTCAGTGTGCAATCCAGCCTCCAGACTGCTACTGTGAGTTGCTGCAGTGTCACATCATCTTCCATGAGTGGTTTGGTTTGGGACTGTTGGACACTGTAGACAGTATCTGGGGTGAGAAAACTGGCTGCTCATGGCCTTAAAAGCTCCCTTTCTCCAGGCTCCTGTTGGGGTCCTGAGCCTGAGTGGTCTTTCAATTGTGTGTGTACTGTCCTACCAACGATGACCTGTTCACTACCTCAGGTACTGGTTGAGCTCTTGTACTTTTGTAGTATTGTTTTGATGTGAGTCTCTTTCCTTGCCCTGAGTTTACACTGGGAGTGTGGGCAGTCAGAAGCCTGACAGAACTGCTGTGAGGTCCACTCCCACTGAGGAGTGCCAGTGCTTCTGCCTATTTAGAAGAAACCCTGATGATTGCTGCAGCATTGTATTTGGACTTCAGTCATTAGTTTTTAATTTAATTTTGTTTCATAGGTGTTTTATATTGCCCTTGACTTGACACTGACTTAATTCAAAGGTCACAACCCCTGCAAAGCCTTCCTTTCGATTCCCAAGCCCACAATACTTCACACATAGTTCAATATTACTTCTGTTACAGTGGCTTTCAGGATCTCATGTGCTACTTAGTTCCTCCCAGATGGTAAGTTTTAAGAGGCAGTACATGAAAACTGGCTAATAAAGTTGGTACATGGTAGGTGCTTCACGAAATGTGTGAATGGACAACTTACAGGGGCATATATACCAGTAAAATATCCCACACTGATTCAGTACAGGGGAAGGTTCCCCCTGGAACCCAGGGAACGAACATTTTTTTGTGACTAGAATCTTGTGTTTCCCATTCCAGGGAGCATTGTTCTCACCCACTTTTACATTCAAATCACTAAACAGGCCAAAAGAAAAAGGCAAATGGATTGACTGATTCAGTGACCAATTTAAAAGAATCTAGTTGAGAACAAGGGTGGATAAACATGCAGTAATCAATATAAAGACTGTCACCTTGATGCCATCAGTCAGGTGTGCAGAGATGAGAAAGGCAGGGTCCCCAGGGTCCTGGGAACAGCGCAGTTCCAGCACTATGGTTTCCTTACCACCTTGCAACCCAATCTGAAAAACAGGTGGTTTCCTGGTGAGGTGCGCACATAACCAACAAACTGCAGGCATTTAAATACGTTGCATATAGAAGGATTATATGTTCATTTGGAGATATAAATTACCAACTACCTTAAGTATAAAGAAAAAATTAAATTATGAAATTATACCAAAGATATACAATCACTATTAATATTTTGGTATATTTCTTGCCTGTAGTTTTACTATAGATACCTGAATATACTTAAACAGTATTTGGTTATTATAGAGTATTATCTTCAATTTACATTACATATTATATAGTCTAATGAATAAAATGCCTACCAAATACAAATAGAGCATTATTTTGAATGCTAGTATTAATATGTACTTGTGTGATATTGGAGAAAAAGTTTTATTTTCTTTATAATGAAAAGTAAAGGAAATTTGATGGTGCATAAATACTTGGTGTTGAATTTATTCTTTCAAAATTAAAAAAATATAGGGAGAACATTTTAATGTCACTTTAATATTTTATGCTGTTTACTTTTTTATTATGAGCAGGCATTGCTTTTATAAAAACACTAAAATGTTAAACATTAAATCTTACATGTAAAATTTTTCTTATTAAAAATAAAATCATGTAATAAGGAGTATCTATATAGGATTTTTATTTTAAAAAACAATTTTAATTTTAATTTTTTAAAAACAAGAAAATTAACAAACGGGAAAAATAACCCATAAGCAATTCAAAACATTTTTTTCCAAATAAAAATGTCTCTTACTCTTTCCAAGGCATTGTATTTTGCAACTTCAAAATCATCTTGAGGAAAATGAGGAATTTCAACAGCTTCTGTCTGAAACCTAAATTTTTTATAGTTAAAATATTAAAATTAAAATGTACCTAAACAGAACTTTCATAAAACTTTTCTTGCAGGTCTATATAAATATTCTCTATAAAAGATAGAATTCTATATAAAATATTCTAATTTAGATATTTTAACGATGATTAAAAGGTCTTGTGGAATGAACTAGATTCTCCCTTTACATAATCCTTGAACTCTGATATCTTTAGGGAAGGCAGTATAGAATTAAGCAGAACAGAGGTATAAAAGAAAATGGTACAGCACACAAGAGAAAGTACAGACCTTGAATGGTGATGGGCAATGAACCATCACATAGCAGCTGTGTCACTTTTCAGGCCCACATCTCTGAACCACACTCAACTCCTCTTTATAATAAAGGTGGCAGATATCTCATAATCTGTACTTTTTTTTATGTTGACATTTGTTCTTTCTTACGAACATTCCCACTAATAACTAAAAATGGTGTCTAATCAAAATGACAGGTTGGAGTCTGCTTTAAGAAACCATATAGAACTTTAGACACCATAACCCACTTGAGTCATCCACTTTTGGGAATATCGTATAGAGAGGAATGAACTTTCTCTAAAGGCTGTTCAGTACTATCATAGAGTAAACAGGCCACCAAATCTCACCTCCAGTGATTTCTCTTTAAAAATCAATCTAACACTTGTGACCAGCTCATAAAATAATGACAGATTGAAAGTCATAATCACTATACTAGTTGAATCATGGGTCTTAAATAAAACATAATAGGTAATCAAGGTAAATTAAAACACTACAAAAAGTCTGCTGTTGTACTAGTAACATTTTAATATTACTCGAGGTCTATAAAAATTTATAAACTGTTGCGTTTTAATGACAGAAATAGATTACTAATAGCCAAGAGTTATAAACAACCTAAATACCCATGGACAAACAGAGTAGATAAAGATGTGAACTACTACTCAGTTATTAAAAAAAAAAAAAGAAAAAGAAATGGCCTGGTGTGGTGGCCCGCACCTGTAATCCAAGCGCTGGGAGGCACAAGGCCAAGGGTCACTTCAGTTTGTGGGTTTGAGGCAACCCTGGGCAACATAGTGAGACCTGGTCTTGAGAAAGCAGTCGGGCGCGGTGGTGGGCACCTGTAATCCCAGCTACTTGAGAGGTTGAGGTGGGGATTGCTTGAGTCCGCAGGATCGGGACTATCCTGGGCAATACAGTGAGACCTAGTCTCAAAAAAAAAAAAAAGAGAAAGAAAAAAAAGAAATTCTGCTGTATGCAACAGCATAAATGGACCTGAAGAGTACGAAGCTTAGTGAAATGAGTCAGATGGAGAAAGACAAACACTGCATGATTTTACTCATACATGGTAGAAAGACAAAACAAATGAACCAATTAAATAAAATAAAAACAAACTTTTAGCTGTAATACCAGATTAGTGGTCACTAGAGAATAAGGTGGAAAGGGGGTAAATAAATCAGATAAAAGGGGTCATCCTTCACCTGTATAGTGAAGGATGGGATTGAACTTTTAGTGGTGAACATGATATAGTATATACAGATGCTGTATATCATTTATAATGTATTATCATTTATAATGATACACACTTGAAACCTTTAATGTTATACACTACAAAGTTACTTCAATAAAATTTTAAAAAGGTAGATTACTTAGTGAGTTCCACAATGTTTTCCTCTTCTGTGGAATTGTCCCAGGACAGACCATCTGTTTTTACTTCTAGAATTAAAACAAAGCACTTGTTTACTACTCAAAGACTTACTATAAATGAATTAACAATAAAGGTTAGAAGTGTAAGGTTCTAGAGATGGATTGCATTTGCCATGCTATTCTATTTTTTAGGTACCCTTAAACTAGCTATAGTTATTGGAAATCTAAGGACAATGGGAAAAAAGGAAGGTTAAAAAAAAAAATAGAAGTAGCACTTCTATTTTAATAAGCATGTGAGGAGAATTCTAATGTAATCTGTCTTATCTGATATTTACTGGTAGGTATACAATTTCCAAAGGCATTTTTCTCTTCTGTAGATTATGGTAAGCATAATTATAAAACATCCTTCCTCCTTCCCTTTTTCTCTCTTTCCCTCCCTCCCTTCCTTCCTTCATGATGTACTACAGTATCAGAGTGAGTCCCAAGTGCTATTATGTGGTGGCAAACAAGTTCCGTTTCATATTTTTCTGATAGAGTTAACTGACACTCTAGCATTATTAAGTACAGAAACCACTTTTAATGTATGAATTTCTTTAGGGTTTTAATTAGGGCATCATCAGCAACAAAAATATTCAAAATGGATAGAAAACTTGAATGCAAAGCCTGAAACCATAATCATATAGAAGAAAACACAGGCAGGGCCAGGCATGGTGGCGCATGCCTGTAGGTGGCAGCCTAGGAAGCCATTGCTGGGGCCAGGGATCACAGTTCGAGGGCCGCTGGTGGCATGTAGTGAGACCTAGTCCCCAGAAAATAGCTGGGTGTTGTGGCGCACATCTGTAATTCCAGCTATCTGGGAAGCAGAGGCTGGGGATTGCTTGAATCTGTGGTACCCCAGGCAACATGAGCCTGCAGTTCCATGGGCAAAAATAGTGAGACCTAGTCTCAAAAAAAAAAAAAAAAAAAGAAAGAAAAGAAAACACTACATCTCAGAAAAGTCTTTGAGGATCATGCCAAAAAGCAAAGAAAATGGAATATAAACAACTGGGCTCCATCAAACTAACAAGTTTCTATACAGCAAAAGAGACAATAACCAAAATGAAAAACAACCTAGATTGATAGCAAATATTACCACTCCATACATTTGATAAGGACTGATAACAAAGATCTACAAAAAGTTTCCACAACTCAACAAAAATAAACAACCCAATTGAAAAAAAAAATGGGCAGAAGAATTGAAGAGACACTCTAGAGAAGAAATTCGATAGCCAACAGGCATATGAATAAATGTTCAACATCACTTATAATGCAAATCAAAATCACAATGCGATACCACTTCACATTGGTAAGAATGACCCATATTAAAAAATGGGCAACAACAAATACTGGCAAGAATATAGAAATAGGAACCTTCTTACACTGCTGATGGAATGCAAATTGGTTTAAGCACTATGGAAAGTTGTGTGGACATCCGTCAAATTACTAAAAACAAATCTACTATATGATCCAGCCATTTAACTCTTAGAAATCTACCCAAAGAAGTTTGTTGGTTATTATACAATAACCAAGACATGGAAACAACCTTAATACCCAGATCAGGTGAGTGAATCCAGAAGATGTGCGTGCGTGTGTGTGTGTATGTGTATAATGCTACTCACTAATTAAAAAAGATGAAAGTCATAAAAGATAAAAGACACACACAATGGAATGCTACTCAGCTATCTTAAAAGATAAACTCATGCTATTTGAGGCAACATGGTTGGGACTGGAAGGGATTATTATAAGTGAAGTGAAATAGAGGGAGAAAGATAAATACCAGATGGCTTTACTGATGTGTGGAATCTAGAGAAACCAAGTAAAGTACCAGACAAAGACAAACTATAAGATCAACCCTTTAAAGCAGAATATAGATCTGTGATATTCAGGAGGAAAAGGAAAGCTGGAAGGAGAGGGGACGCAAAGGAAACAGAATGAGGGACAGGAGCACAATGGACAATGGTGGACGACTATGGGTGATTTGGTGGTGAAAAACTATGGTGAGTATACTTAGGGAGAAATCATATATTGTGAAAACATAAGTAAGACTTTTGTTTTAAATGAAATACCCCAAAAACCCAACAAATCCTGGTCAAGATTAAGTGATAACCATGCTCTAATATTAATTTTTGGGGCCCATGCACCCCCCTGGAGACATGTGGTAGAGTGATCATCATACTACTTGAGGGAGAGGAGTGCCCAGGTGGGAGGAGTGTGAACTGCCAGTCGGAAGTCCTGCTGACCAGGTGATCCCTGCAACCCCTGTGCCCGCAAGGATTCAGGAGAGCACAACCCATCGCAACAGCCAACAGGACATCATGTAATTAACCACAGCAGCTCAGGCACAGGTAGCATCAACCACAACCTGGTCAGTGCCTTCAATAACCGTGTTAGTACAAGTGCCATAGTGGCCCAATGCATTGAGCAAGTTCAATAAGAAACAAAAGGAAGGACAAAAAATGCAAGTGGTCAAGCAAGCCTGTCAGGAAAGAATAGACCAACAAAGGAAAGACAACCCTGAGATTCCAATATTGACAACACAGAAGAAATTCTCTACCAGTCAGATAAAGAATTCAGGATACCATAATGAAAGCGCTTAAAGATTTAAGAGAAAATGCAGAAAAAGATAAAAAAGAAAAAATTCATTTGAGAAACATAATCAACAAACAGAAGAATGAGACTGAATCTTTAAGCAAGGAACTAAAGGAACACAGGACAGTATAAGAACAATAGAAGAGATTAAACGTCAGAAAAAATTATAAAAACAGAAAAGATGAAATGAAAGAAAAAATCAGTACTCTCAAAGATACTGACATAAAAAGAACCAAAAGAGAAAAAGAAAGAGAGATATAAAGGAAGAATGAGGAAACACTCAGAGATTTATCAGCCACCAAGAAGAAAGGAAATGTGAGAAACCATTGGAATTCCAGAAGAACAGAAAGTCATGGGAACTGTAAAAGCTATTTAAGGAAATAATTGCAGACAACTTCCCACAACTGAAGAAGAAATGAAAACAGACATACAGGTTAGAAGGATACCAAATTACCATAATGAAAGGAAAATCACAGGAAGACACATAATAGTAAAGTTACCAAGAGTTCAAGACAAGGAAAAATAATGAAATTGATGAGAATAAGGAAGCAGATAACCTACAAAGGAAAACCTATTAGACTAACGTAAGACTTCACTGAGGAAACACTTTGGGCAAGGAGAAATGGAGCAACATATTCAAAAAACTCTAAGATAAAAAATACCAGCTAAGAATATTTTACACTGCAAAGATCTCCTTCTTTTATGAAGGAAAAATAAAGAACTTCTCAGACAAAACAAAATCTTCAGAAACTATCCATTACTAAACTCCCACACCAAGAAATTTTACAAGAAGCCTTAAGATCTAAGCCAACAGATGAATGAATTTCAGACTTTCATGTAGCAATTATCATCCTAAATGTTAATGGAATAAACTCAACAATAAAAAGACACAGAATACCACCCTGAATTAAAAAAAAAAAACAAAAACAGATTCCAATATTCTGCTGCCTCCTAAAGACAAGCACAGGCTGAAAGTAAAGGACTGGAAAGCAATCCCACAAGCAAAAAGCCCTCAGTAGAAGGCAGGGGTAGCCATACTTATAGCAGATAAAACAGACTTCAAACTTAAAAAGGTGAGAAGAGACACTGAAGGATACTATATAATGATGAAGGGGTCAATCCATCAGAAGTATATAACACTTATTAGCATATACTCACCAAATGAGTGTGCATCAGAATACATTAGACAATTACTATAGCTCTGAAAACAGATGTTAAAGAATACATATATAAGTAGGAGACTTCAGCACTCCACTCTCATCAAGTATGGATAGATCAACAAGACAGAAATCAAACAAGGACACAATAGGCCTAAATGAAGATACAAACTACCTGGACAAAACAGACAACTATGTGACACTGTACCCCTCCAAAAAAATGATTACAATTCTTTTCAAATTCACAGGGAACATTATCCAAGATCAACCACATATTCAGTCACAAGACAAACCTCAATAAATACATAAAGAATAAAATAATACCAAATATTTTCTCTGACAATAAAGATGTCAAATTAGAAATCAACTATGAAAAGAAAGCAAAGAAAAGGAAAGCATTGTCCATTACATGGACAATGAACAACATGTTACTGAGAGACCATTGGGTTAACAAGGACATCAAAGAAGTAGTTAAAATATCCATAGGAGACAAATCAGAAAGACGACACAGTATTCCAAATAACACAGAGTAAGGCTCAGCAAAAGCAGTATCAAAAGAAAAGTATGTAGCAATATAGGTTCATATCAAAAAAGCAAGAAATAACCCAAAGAAATGCTCCAATTTTGAGGAACTAGAGAAAAAATAACAGAGAAATTCAAAAGACAGTAGAATGGGAATAATAAAAATTAAAGCAGAAATAAATGATATAGGGCCGGGCACGGTGGCTCGTGCCTGTAAGCTTCAGCCTATGAAGCGGCCAGGGCTAGGGATCACAGTTCGAGTCCCACCTGGGGCCGGTAGCGAGACCTAGTTCCAAAAAAAATAGCTGGGTGTGGTGGTGTGCGCCTGTAATCCCAGCTACCTGGGAAGCTGAGGCTGGGG
>PVHY01009106.1:0-17054 GCA_004024945.1 Uropsilus gracilis | reverse complement strand
AGCAGAAATCCAGAGGAAAATTAGAATCTACTACAAACATTTATATGCAAACAAGTACAACAATCTGGATGAGATGAACAAATTCTTAGAACCATATAATCATCCAAATCTGAACAAAGAAGAAGTAGAGAATTTAAGACACCAATTATAAGCAGTGAAACTGAAATCATTATCTAAGTCCTCCCTGGGGCCAGGCATGGTGACAGGCACCTGTAATTCCAGCTACCTGTGAGGCTCAGAATGGGAATTACCTGAGCCCAAGGGATCAGGACTATCCCAGGCAACATAGCAACACCTAGTCTCAAAATTAACAAGAACAACAACAACAAAAAAAGCCCAAAGCCTTTCCTAAAAACAAAAACCCAGGGCCAGATGGTTTCACAAATGTGTTTTATGAAATATTAAATAATGAAATAATGTCTATACTACAAAATCTCTTTCAAAATTAAGGAAAAAAGGAAACTACCAAATAGCCTTTACAAGATCAACATTACAATAATACCAAAACCAAACAAAGATAACACAAAAACAGAAAACCACAGACCAATCACCCTAATGAACACAGATGCAAAAATTCTAAATAAAATCTTAGCAAACCAAATCTAACAATGCATCAAAAGGGTTATACACAATGACAGAGAAGAACTTATTGCAGAGACACAAGGATAGTTCAGTAACCAAAAATCATCGAATACAATACACTACATCAACACTCTCATCAATGCTTTTCAATATAGTACTGCAAGTCCTAATTAGGGCAATAAGGCAAGAGAAAGGCATAAAAGAAATACAAATAAGGAGAGAGGAAGTGAAACTACCATTTTATGCAGATGATATACTTTATATAGAAATTCTAAAACAAAAACAAAAACAATCAGAAAAATTAATTGAAGCAAACCAATTCAGTAAAGTAGTAGTTCCCAAATTAAAGACACACAAGAAAGTAGCTTCTTATATGCAAATAATCAATCTCAAGAAGATGAAATTAAAAGAACCATCCCATTTACAATTGATCAAAAGAATTTAAATACCTAGGAAAAAAACTAGCAATAGAGGTGAAAGACCTATACAAGGAAAACTACAAAACAACATTAAAATAGAAGACACAAAGCAATGGAAAGATATTCCCTACTCATGGATCTGAAGAATTAACATTATAAAATTACCATACTACCAAAAGCAAACTACAGAATCAAAGCAATGCCAATAAAAATCTTAATGACATTCTTCAAAGAAATAAAACAAATATTGAAATTCATATGGAACCACAAAACACCTTGAACTGTAAAAGCTTTCCTGACTAAAAGGAGGAGGAATGGAGGAATTACACTCTCAGACTTCAAAAAATATTACAAGGTCATTATAATAAAAACAGCATGGTACTAGAACAAAAACAGACACACAGACCAATAGAAAACCAGAAATAAAACAACACATGTATGTGAACTAATCTTTGACAAAGGAGTTAGGAATGTACACTGGAACAAGAAAAGCGTCTTAATAAATGGTGCTGAGAAAACTGCACAGCAACATGTCAAAAAATGAAATGACTACTATTTCACACCATATATAAAAATCAACTCAAAACGGACAAAGGACCTCAACATAAAACCTGACACCATAAAATATGTAGAAAAAAACAGGCAAAACACTCCAGGACATACATCTCAGAAACTTCTTTAAAGATTTATCTCCAGAAACAAAGAAAATGAAGGAAAGGATAAACAGCAAGGACTACATTAAACTAAAAAGCTTCTGAACAGCAAACAAGACAATAATCAAAACAAAGATATACCCAAGTGAATAGGAGAATATAGCTGCACATTATACAACAGATGTAAAAAATATACAAAGCGCTTATACAATTTAACTTAAAGCAAAGAACCCAATCAAAAATGAGCAGAAAATTTTTAAAAAAATCACTTCTCCAAGGAAGAAATTTAGATGGGAAACAGAAAAATGAAAAAAATGTTCAACATCACCTATTGTCATGAAAATATAAATCAAAATCACTTCACTACAATGAGAATGGCCCACATTAAAAACAAACAAACAAAAAACTGAAACAACAAATGCTGGAAAGGAAGGAGAGACAAAGGGAACCCTCTTCCTTGCTGGTAGGATTGTAAACTAGTCCAGCTGTTAAGGAAAGTGGTGTGGGCCGGGCACGGTGGCTCATGCCTGTAAGCTTCAGCCTATGAAGCGGCTGGGGCTAGGGATGACGGTTTGAGTCCGGCCTGGGGCCGGTAGGGAGTCCTAGTTCCAAAAAAAATAGCTGGGTATGGTGGCGTGCGCCTGTAATTCCAGCTACCTGGGAAGCTGAGGCTGGGGATTGCTTGAGTCTGTGGTACCCCGGGCAACGAGAGCCTGTGGTTCCACGGGGAAAAATAGCAAGACCTAGTCTCAAAAAAAAGGAAAGTGGTGTGGAGGTTCCTCAAAACTCTGAACATGGACCTATGATATGATCAGTGATTCCACTCCCTCCTGGGAATCTATCAGAAGGACACAAGAACACTAATTCAAAAGGAAATCTGCACTCCTGTGTTTATTGCAGCACTATTCACTATAGCCAAGATATGGAAACAACCCAAATGCCCTAAAACAGACAAAATGAATAAAAAGGTCGTAGTATATTTACACAACGGAATATTATTCAGTCAAAAAAGACAAGCTCATCTCATTCACAACAACATGGATGGAGCTGGAAGGAATTATGCTAACTGAATTAGTCAGAAGGAAAAAGAGAAATACTGGAAGGTTTCACTTTTATGTGGAATATAGATAAATCAAACAAAAAGACAAGAAATACTCATAACTAACAAGCTGATCATAGAAACGAAACATTCAGAAAAGGAGGGAGAAAAAGGGGGGGAAACAGGGAATGGCGAAACATGAGGGAATATGGCAACAGTTCATGGGTGATACGGTGGCAGAAATAAGGAAACTACAACAATATAAGAAAAAAGTTAAATAATTTTAAAATGAAATAAAATAATGCCTCTAACTTAACACACTGGCAATTTAAGTGAACATTATTTGACATTTTCATTTTGCTCATTTTTTTCTTTTCTGTGCTAGAAACAATTCCCCATTTTCTCTACTTAAGTCATTATCAAAATAGCAAAAAAAAAAAGATTTCAAAAATAAGCAGTGTATTTGCATTAATTCTGAATCTGACTTTGTTTATTTATTTGTTTGTTTGTTTGTTTGTTTATTGAGACTAGGTCTCGCTATTTTTGCCCGTGGAACCGCAGGCTCTCGTTGCCCAGGGTACCACAGACTCAAGCACTCCCCAGCCTCAGCTTCCCAGGTAGCTGGGATTACAGGCGCGCACCACCACGCCCAGGTATTTTTTTGGAACTAGGTCTCACTACTCGCCCCAGGCGGAACTCGAACAGCGATCCCTAATCCCTGCCGCTTCATAGGCTGAAGCTTACAGGCACGAGCCACCGTGCCCAACTGAATCTGATTTTATTGTTTTGGATACTGAAAAATGTTTTGAATAGAAAAGGAATTTGCCTATTTTGCTTCAGTTACCATACTCAGAAATAGCAGGAAAGGCTGGTGGCAGCTTTTCCGGACTATCATTTTTCTAAAGAGGCTCTACCACAACAAAACATTTATTATTTAACTGATATCTAACAGATAGCATGTGATCACTATGAATTAAGATAGCTTATTTTTTGATGTTATGCTTGAGAAGTATATTTCTTCTATGTACAAAGGCTTTCTTCTTGATTCCAGATTCCAAAGTTAATATGAGTTTTATAAGAAGATGTGTTTCTCACAGAAATAATTTCTTTAGCACAATGGTGGTCATAAAATTTTCAGTCATTAAGTTGTGGTAATTTTTTAATTATTGGAAGGTTCATCTCCTAACAGCTAGGATTACATATCAATTTTACTGATATTGTCAGTATTTTTGTAATCATTTGTATCTAACAACATTAGATTGGATATTGAGAAGTCTATTTCCATTGATAACCTTTTATCGTTTACTAGTTTGCAGCCCATTTCTTCAGATAAATAGAAGTCTATTTATATAGTATTTCTGGACAATTCATTCACTGTAATATCTTAGACACAAGTTTACAACTTACCTACAAAACATTAAGTAGTTGAAGTGAAAGACTTACCAGAACTGCTTTCCTTTTGATTAGGTAGTGGTAGGGAGTCCAGTGACTTGTTAGGATCATAATTCTTCACATCCAAGAGTCTTCTTTCTCTGACAGAGTCCCACACAAAACCCGGGTTTGTAATATGGATACTGTTCTTTTGGACAGACTTAATTTGATGATGACTGAGAACATCAGTAGTGTCTAAGATTATATGTGTGCACTAAGAAAGAATCAATTTATTTTGCATTAGTAAAAACAATTGAAATAAATTATTTCTATTAATTCTTCAATTTTCATCCTTAAAAGGTCATTTGAAGGTAATTTGTAATAATTTTTCTCATATTTATGAAATTCACAAATATTTCCATTCACATGAAAGTTTTTCAAAAATCAGTTTTTAAAAAGTATGGATATGATCATGCCAACCATATATATATTTTGAAAATTTTGATATATAGCTAGTTTATATCAGAGTAGGATTCATATAATAAACAACAAGAATATTAAAAATTTCATTTTTGTTAACATTAAAAAAAAGCAGAGTAACATAAGTTGGAAAAGTTTGTTTTTAAAAATCACTTAGTGCATGTGCAATCACGGGAAAAATTAATTTAATTAATTAAATTAAAAAAAAAATCACTTAGTGACCTGATGGTGTAGTGGCTAGGATGTAGTGCTCTCTAAATCACTTAGAGTTTGCTAATGGACTGGGTGGGAAGAAAAAAAAAAAAAACTCTTGTACAATTTGGTAACCACCATTGAGCTTTTCTACAATTTCCTCTTACAATTTAATTGAAATGTTTTTTTTAATAAACTCTGTAGGACTTGTGGTTACAGTTTAGCACAAAATTTTAAAAAATTCAATAAACACCACTTGTATCAAAAGATACATAAAGACTAAAAAAAAATTCTATACTTCACTAAAAAACAAACAAAACAAAACAAACAAGAAACCATTGACCTGTGTGACAAAGATTGTTCAACAGATAAATATGCTGTGGTCGGTTCACATCTAAATAGTTATTCAAATGTTCCACCCACATGATCCAGTTGGCAGCAATTGTCATGTGAAAATTAAAGTGTAAAGCCTAGTGGGAGGGGAAAAATAACTTGTGAAATGATTTATATTTTAAGAGGAAGAATTCATTTTAAAGTGATCTGATCATATAGAGACAATTCATAAAGTGGAAGTCTACTGCACAGACACTGTAGAAACATCTGGAAAGCAAAATAATATTTTTAACTTATTCCCCATCATGGTTCCCAACTCTTCCCCAGAGTCACCTATTGCAGTTGTTCTTCAAGCAGCCTTCTTAAGTTTTTCTGTGCACAGGCAACACGTACATAAGTGTAGAGTCTTATTTTTAAGCCACAAAGTGCAGACACTAAATACATTGTTTTGTCTTATTTTTCACTTAATAGTTTATATTGGAGTTCATTCCTCATCATTACATATTTAGGTGTCTCTTGGTTTGCACACTTCAGATGTTTCTATACATTGGCAAAAAAACATCCAAAAGATTTGCACTTACAGCATATCAGAGTTTCAGAAAGTAAGCAACCATCTGGGCATTCTCTTTAAGAAGGTAAACTGGGAAGTTACAACCAGCATGACTTTATTCATCCAATCACAGAAAAGATTAGACTGATGAATGAGAGAAGCTGTGCAAGAAAAGCCTATACAATTCTTCCTGAATACTCATTCCATTTCTGATAATCACAGACAACCGTTAACTCCCAGAGAGGTATTCAGTTTCATGCTGAAATTGAGCATGCATCACAAAACCAACCAGGTGCACCCCCTGGTAGCCCAGAGCTGTGGGACAGGGGGACAAAGTCCATTGAGCCCACCAACCACCAGCTAAGGGAAAAGCAAGACAGGCAAGACCTGCATTTGCAGGCCTGGGACCTCGTGACTTTGCCTTCAATTTCTTTTCTTTTTTTTTTATTTAAACATTTTTTTAAATTTTTATTTTTGCATATTTTACAATATATGACTGTATAACTGCTAATCCCCATGGGAATAGTCCCCACACCACATCTCCCCTGGTCTCTTTGCCTCCTTTCTTTTTTTTTTTTGTTTGCCTTCAATTTCTTGACAACTTCTTGTCAAGTGGTAATTAAGAAAGAGCATACTCTAAATTCTTCAAGATTTTATCTAGCTGTGACATTTTATATCAGAATTATCAGGTCTAGCATTTATTTCAAGAGAGGGAAGGTAAATTCCTCCCACCTTAAAATAGAACAAGCAGTACAAACTGTACCACAAAGATCTGCATGTTTCTTTCTCTGTCCCCTATAAATCACACATGCAGTGTCACTCTAGTGTTGACATACTGGTGAGTGACTACAGAGTGCTAAAAGCAAATGCTGAGCACTATAATGTTTCTCCTTTAAGAATAGATTTGGCCGGGCACGGTGGCTCGTGCTTGTAAGCTTCAGCCTATGAAGCGGCAGGGGCTAGGGATCGCGGTTCGAGTCCCGCCTGGGGCCCATATAGTGAGACCTAGTTCCAAAAAATAGCTGGGTATGGTGGCGCATGCCTGTAATCCCAGCTACCTGGGAAGCTGAGGCTGGGGATTGCTTGAGTCTGTGGTACCGTGGGCAACGAGAGCCTGCGGTTCCATGGGCAAAAATAGCAAGACCCAGTTTAAAAAAAAAGAAAAAAAAAAAAAAGAATAGATTTGACTGGTCTGAAACGATTTTTGTTTATGTCTTTTTGGCTGTGCTTTAGGAAGATCAGATTTGCGGGCATGTGGAATTCTACAGGTATGGAACAGAAATAAGTTGCAAATGGGGATGGGGGACCCAGGTGCTCTTCTCACTTCTGCCTCTCTCCAAATGGTAGTGATAATGCTATCCTAAACAATAATGTCTCAATTTCTTTCGCCCTCTCTGACTTTTTCCTGTCAATTTCCTCTGCTTGCTTTTCTATTCATGACTGAATCCCCTTAATGCACAATGTTTAGTGTACAGTTCTCATGAAATTTGCAAATACCTGAGGATTTAACAAAAGGGTAAGTTTTCCACCATTTTCCTTAATGTCATTTAGTAGCTTTTTTTTCTGATGACGAGATAAGTGCTTGACTTTCAAATAGAAGACACAATTTTCAAAAATTCCCACGGTCATCCTGTAGAAAAAAAAGGTAAAGTTACAGATTTTCACGATTTTCTTTTCAGTGAAGTAAACTGGTAGTGATTTTAGAATTGTTTTACATACAAACTGTGGGATAGTTGGGCATTACTTTTTTTTTTTAAGGTACTACAAGAGATTAGGATGATTGTTCATGGGTGATATGGTGGTAGGAGAACTTTGTGGTAAATAAGGATGTACTATATATATATGTAAAATGCAAAAAAGTAAAGATACAGCAATCATGTTATAATCACAAACACTGAACATTTTCCAAGCATATTCACTATACTTACCTTACATGTTATGGCAGCATTTTACCATTAAACATTCTTAGAAAATACTTTTAAAGGATTCAGAACAAGTCTCCCTCAGATGGCTGTTTTGAAGTATAGATTTTGAAGGTAAGATAAAGCAGATTCAAGAATAAACTTTCATCACTCTCTTTTCCACAGGGGACCTCACTCAGAATAAGTTATTATCAAAAAAAAAAAAGTTATTATCAAGAATAACTTGATACAGAAACCAAATGGTTTCACTAATATATGGGACATAGGGAAAAAATAAACAAAAGCCATGAGGAAAAGTCAAAACAAGCTAAGCACCAAACTGAAGCACACAACTTCTGGCAGGGAGAAAATGGGGGAAATGGTAAGGGGAGGGTAAATCTCTGGGATTACAATGATGTGAAATTTATATATAAATAAATTTTAAAAAGAATTAAAAAGAATAACTTGATAAGTTAATCTATCAGCATAGCAGAGAAAATACCTAATTACAGCTAAGAACATTTCTTCTCTTGTTTCTAGTGAACGAATTAACCTCCTCACCTCTGAAGCATCACACTACTAGCCTATTCCTTGGCTCAGGATAGCATAGCATACTTTTACCTGACTGTCTTTGGTTCCTCCTGTTTATACAGACTCCCCATAAATATGAACTTAGCTTTCCTCCCTTTAATCTCTAATGTGAATTTGATTATTTGACAAGTCCACAGAAACTTGGAGGGTAGAGATTTTTCCTTCCTTATAGATGCTGTCTTATAGATGTATCATAAATTATTTCTATACTGCTAGGCAATTAAAATAATTCTAAATTTTAGACTCAGAAGCAAGGCTGTAATGTACACCTTTTATATGTAAATCTTTATTTGCACCTACAATGACAGTTCTAAATTCCTTATTAGTGCTGAAGCAAAAGTTTAAATCAATTTTTATTCTTATTAAATTATATCACTTTTCAGTTTTGGCTTAAATTGTATTACTTTTGTTTACATTTCCTAGTGTATTAGGAAATTATCAAATATTTGTCTTTCTAAATATAGCTTCATAAATCAGTTATTATGAAGAAAACTAAAAAGCACTCAGAGTGATAGAAATCTTTTGAACTAGATTATGGTCATGGTGCACAACTTGATAATTATTAAAAGTCATTTTAAAGTACAATTAAAATGAGGCCGGGCACGGTGGCTCGTGCTTGTAAGCTTCAGCCTAAGAAGCGGCAGGGGCTAGGGATCGCGGTTCGAGTCCCGCCTGGGGCCCGTATAGTGAGACCTAGTTCCAAAAAATAGCTGGGTATGAGGGTGCATGCCTGTAATCCCAGCTACCTGGGAAGCTGAGGCTGGGGATTGCTTGAGTCTGTGGTACCCTGGGCAACGAGAGCCTGTGGTTCCATGGGCAAAAATAGCAAGACCCAGTTTCAAAAAAAAAAAAAAAGTACAATTAAAATGAATGAATATAAGGGTATGTAAAATAAAATACACCTCAACAAAGTTGTTTTTTAAAAAGTACCTGTAGACTAGTGGACTTAGCACAGACTAGTAAACAACAAAGAACGGGGCTTGAGAGAATGGAGGGGCAGCAGAGGGAGAAAGAAGGGGGAGGTATCCCAAGAACCAATCACTGAGGTTGTGATTTAAAGAATAAAAATAAATTAATTAAAAAATAAATAAAAAGTACCTGTGATCACTTCATCGAGCAATACCATTATTGATATTTCGATATTTCTTTATTCTTCATCAAATATCCACATAGCAGCTGATATTTCTTTATTCTTTCATGTATCACTGTATCTTAATATTTTTTTTAAATTGCTTACTAGTTCTTTAATTTTATAGCCAGTGTCTCTTACCTCATTTTGAGATAAAATTTTTGTATGTCACTAAATATTCTTTAACATATTTGTAGTAGATATATATTTTTTGTTTTATTTATTCCTTCCCCAAATCATCAGCTATTTGGTTGTTTTAGATTATGTATTATTATAAATACACTTTAAGGAAACTGTACATATATTTTTGACCAAATCTTTGTTATTAGAACAGATGGCACCAAGTGGAGGCCAGAAGTGTAGCTACTGGATCAAGCAGTATAGATTTTTTAAAAGACATTTTTAAAAAGGATAAGTTTATCAGGAAAAGGATAAAGGAAAAAAGAGAAGCACCTGCATAAACAGAGGTGGACCAAGAGATGCTGCTGCTTTGCAAAAGGAAAAAGTTCCTCAAAGAAAACACCTTTGAGGTGGGCAGGGGAGCTGTCTTACTTATTTTTGAGGTTTCTGTGATGATAAAATGTACCTAACAAAATTTGACACTTTAATAATTTTAAAGTTTTCCGTACAGTTCAGGGGCATTAGATATATTCACTTTATTGTGGAGCCTGAATCAAAGTTTGAACATTGGACAGAGGCCTGTGACTCAGCCCCTTTGTGCGTCATTCTGCAGGAATTATTCAACTTATTTCCGGATTTTTAACTTTGGACTTGGCATGTACACTGGGTGTTTCTATCACAGTGTCCCTAATTATTCACAGGTCAGTTTGCAATCCCTGTTATGCATCAAAATATTGTACTTTTCAAACATTTCCTTTGCTTTTTTAAAATTGATCCCGGGCACACACACACACATATATTTATTACATCGTCTACCCCAGGTTCTCCCACCACCTTATCACCTGTGACTTATCATCTTAATCCCTTGTGCCCATCCCTTCCCCCTTTTTATTCCTCTCCCCATAACCCTCTCTTGCTTTATGCTTTCCTTTTGCTAAGTTTTAAACTTTCCTTGTTTGTTTGTTTTCCCTATATCTCTCATAAGGTGAGATCATCTAGTATTTCTCTTAATCTTTTTGACTTATATCTGTTAACATGACTCCTTTTAGGTCCATGTTATCATAAATGCATCAAATTTGTCTTTTTTGATTGATGAATAATATTCCATTGCGTACATATACCACAACTTTCTGATGCATTCCTCTGTTTTGAGACATTTGGGTTGTTTCCACACCCAGGCTATTGTAAATAGTGCTGCAATAAACATCCGAGTACAAGTGTCCTTCTGAATTAGTGTTTTTGTATTCTTTGCGTGAATTCCTGAAACCTAACTTTCAGAAGGTAGACAGGATATCTGGAATGCAGCAAACAAGGACCCTCCCTTCGGCTTATCTTCCCCATTGCCCGACGCGACAGAGAACAGGGTCCGCCGCTGGTCTCCGAGACAGCGACCACCCGGCAGCTCCGGCAGGTGCGGGAAGGGGGTGGGGGGAACGCCGTAACCCCAGGAACCGGGAAGGTGGGGGGAGGGGCAGCGCGTCTCGGATCCGCAGGACCCAGGCGCCGTGGCTGCCAAGGAGCCCTCCCCTCCGGCAGAGACGCAGAAGCTCTCAGCCGCTTTGCAAGAGGCCTCTCCAGCGGGGCAATTGGAACCCGGGTGGAAATAGGCCTGAGCCGGACCTTTCGGCCACTCAGCAGCACCCACTCACCTGAGAAACTGTGCGACCCACCGGCGTCAAGGGAGCGGAAACCCTGCCCCGGGATCTCGGGGTCTGGGGGGTAGACGCTCCCTACTCCAGTTGTCTGGGCCCCGACACACGGAATTCCGGATGGCGAAAGCCCGCGGGTGGGGTGTTTCCGGATGTTGGGTGCTGCCCGGGGCAGGGCGACAGGGCGGCGCTGGAAGGCTGGCCCGGGGCCTCCTAGAAAAGAGCCCGCCCGGCTCCTAGCGTTTCCTGGCCGCCGGGTGGGAGGCGCCGCCCGGGAGGAGCCTGCACTCTGAACCGGTTCTCTTCCGGCATCAGCCCAGGGTTCAGGCTTTCTGTTTCGTCTTTCAGCCAGGAGGTGGCTAATGAAGGCAGCCCCAAAGCTGGAATTTGGGAAAAGTGGCTGGATGGTGCAGTCATTTAACTGAGCTGAAAGCGAAAGCGCATATTTCTAAGAGGGCTTGGACTTGGGAACTCAGAACAGTAGGAATTAAAATGAATAGTAAATTCAAATAAATTTAAGATATAACTCCATTTAAGCTTGTTCTTTCATTTTTTTTTCCTAAACAAAGGTAATGAGTTTAGTTTGGAACTTCATGAGTTTGTGATTAAAACTGTTTCATGTAGGGTTGGAGGAAGGGAGCCCCCCCCATACAGGCTGGGGAAAAGGCCATTGGCCCTTGGTCACATCAGCACTACCCATTAAGGTCGGATAAGGATCACACAACACACTCTTTAGGTTAGACAAGAATCAAACTGCAATAAAACCACCTCCCATCCTGGTGGGCTTGATCAGGTCTGAATGCACTTAGTGTGCAGAATGAGGAATGTCACTGGGAAAATTTTAAAGCTCCCTCCCGCACTCTCTAGACCTTCTTCCCTATAAAAGGGACTGGGTACACGAGCTTATGGTGGTGAACCATCACTGGGTTCCCGCTCCAGTCATCTGAACATTAAAATCTTTTTTGTCTACATTGCCTCCAGCGAAAGTCGTGTTTTCATGGTACAGTCCTTTTCCAAACCTTACATTTCTAAGTAGAAATGTGTCTGCCATACTAGATATTTGGGGCTTGGGTTCCTTGAATAGGATAAATGGGAAAGGATAAAAACCCCCAGCTATGGAATAAAATAAGACCAGAAAAGATGTAGAACGAGTATGGATTTTGCATCCTGACGCTAATATTTATTACCCAGGAGACTGAGAACAGGGTAACTTACTGGGGCTCTTATTTCATCATTATTATCTTAAAAGGGTTGCATAAATATCAACTTAGGTGAGATTAGCAAAAATGGTATTATCGGGAGCCTCAACAAAAACATTTTTTAAAACCTGGCAAAGTAAATGTGAAATACCTGACCAGAACCTAGCAGTCAAAATTATAGAGAATACACAAATGTGTAGCCAGGAGAAAAAGCACTAAAACAAAGGAGAGCTTTGTAGTGTTTTATACTCCAGCTGCTTTACATGTTTATGGAGGGAGTTGACCAAACTTTGTTCCTTGGTATTGTGTTTGTTTTCATCTGTGTATGTGTGTGTGTATGTATGGGAAGGGGGGTGTCTGAGTGTGTGTGGGGGGGAGGGGTGTTTGATGGGATTCACATTTGTTTTCCCTTCCTGAAACTCTATCAAGGAAGAAACCTAGCTACTGTATAGGAAATGCATGAGAGAAAAAGCTGAGTTGTAATATTTAATTTTTTTTTTTTTTTTTGAGACTAGGTCTCGCTATTTTTGCCCATGGAACCGCAGGCTCTCGTTGCCCGGGGTACCCCAGACTCAAGCCATCCCCAGCCTCAGCTTCCCAGGTAGCTGGGATAACAGGCGCACGCCACCACGCCCAGCTATTTTTTTGGAACTAGGTCTCGCTACGGGCCCCAGGCGGGACTCGAACCGCGATCCCTAGCCCCTGCCGCTTCATAGGCTGAAGCTTACAAGCACGAGCCACTGTGCCCGGCTTAATTTATTTACTTAAAGGATAAGGGGTTTGTAAAGTTCCTTCCCCTATACTAGGGGATCTAGAAAGATGCACACTTACCTAGGAAAAGATCATGTTTGGAGGAGATCTGAGAACACCATAAAATCTCACTTCTAATTGACCTTTAGGCTCAACAAGCAAGGATTTGAGCTAAGGCAGAGTGGAAATAAATGACCTCACCAAAGAAGGTATTGAAGGATTGACCAAAACAAAGTTAATCTGCAAAAATCTGGGGAGTATTAAGTTTTCTTCTTTCTCCTAGCGTTAAGCGTTTAAGGAACTCTCAGTCAAACCACTAGCTGAACATTAAACACCAGACAACAAAAAGACTTCAAAACAAAAAGACAACAAAAGGCTTCATGGACACCAGACAGCAAATAATGCCGTGGTTATGTTACTAAAACAACAACCATAATTCATAGAAAGCAACAGGAAGAAATTTGGGGGAAGAAAAAAAAATTTGATTTTCCGCAGTTACCTGTTTAAAAAACTCAAAATGTTCAGATTTCAACAGTTATGAGACTTGCAAGGGAAAAAATTTGATTTTCCGCAGTTACCTGTTTAAAAAACTCAAAATGTTCAGATTTCAACAGTTATGAGACTTGCAAGGGAAAAGATGTCTCACTCATAGGAAAATTTAAAAAACTAAGAAATTAATGGACACTATCCCTGAGCAGATACACAGGGTATATTAGAAAAATGCTTTATATTGACTCTCTTAAGTATACTGAAAGAAGTAAAGTAAAACCACAAGAACAATGTGACAGCAACATATAAAAGACAGAAATGACAAAATAGAAATTTAGAAATAGAAAAGTATAACTGAAATGAAAAAATCACTAGAAATACTCAACAGTAGGTTTGAGGAGGTAAAAGAGAGAATGACTGAATATAAAATAGGGCCCCTTAAATGATTAAATCTGAGAAACAGATGGAAAAAGAATGAAGAAAAATTAACAGAGTTTAAGGGACCTGTGGGACATCATCAAGAACATAAACATATGCATAAGGGAGTTCCAGAAAGGAAGGAAAGAGAGAAGAGTAAATAACACTTGAAGAAATAGTGGTCTAAAAATCCCCAAATCTGATGAAAAAAAAAAAAAAGGAAGCAATACATCTAAGAAGCTTATAGAACTAGGATAAATTCAAAGATATCCTCCAATACATATTCTAGTTAAAGGTCCAGAGACAAAGAGAGAATTTTCAAAGTACCAAGAAAGACATTGATTTTTCTATTACAAGGCAGGGTAGCCGGAAACTCTCTATTTTGTAGCAAAAACTTATAGGCTAAAAATTAAGACTAAGTGGAATTAAACTTTAATCATCCTTAATTATCTCTATCTTCAACCTCCTCATTATAATTAACTTTTAACTTTCAATTAGTGCATTTCTCTCCAACTACATTCCCAGAAACTTGGAAAATTGATTGTGTCCCATTGGTAACAAAATTTTTCTATGTTCTTTTGAGATTTACTATAATATCAGAAACAAATATCTGCTAATTATTGCCTGGTATGGCAATATAAGCCATATCAGCTACTCCCTGCCAAGAAAGCCAATCACTACAATTCATGATTCCTACACTACCCAGCACCTCCTCTGACCTGGGAATGTGAAGTCCTTCCTCCTATTCCCTTCCCTTCACATCCTGAACCTTCATTTTTTACCTCTCTTCCAAGATCACAGCACTCTCACCATTCAGGGAGTGGGATTTATAACAAGCTAATCCCACAAATTCCCTTGGTAGTCACTGCTATTAAACTTTGTGAAAAGACATCTAATTGTTCAGAGTTTGGCTTACTGAGTGACAAGCAAAAGACACAATTTGTGTGGTAGCTTACAGAATTATTATTAAGATTAACAACCAATTTCTCTGTAGATACTATGGAGGCCAGAAGGCATTGGGGTGATGTATTTCAAATACTGAAAAAAAAAACAAAATGGTAACCAATGATTCTATCATCCTCAAATTAGTCATTCAAAAAATGAAGAGTAAATTAAGATATTTCCAGAAAACAAAAGTTGAAGAAGTTTGCTGCTTAAATTTTTACAAGAAATTCTAGAGAATAAAAAAATGACACTATTATACAGTAAATTAATTCAGTGAATAAAGTTAACTATATAAACATAAAAGCCAATAGTACCAATAGTATTGTATTTTTATTTTGTAATTATTTTCTTTTTTTCATGTAGGTTATTTTATTTTATTTTTTAATATTATTTATTTTATTCTTTAGATCACAACCTCAGTAAGTGGTTTTTGGGATGTCTCCTCTCCCTCCTCCCTCTGGTGCCCCTTCCATTCTCTCAAACCCCACTCTTTGTTGTTTACTAGTCTGTATTGAACCTGTTAGTCTCTTTCCTGTGGCAGTGTTCTTTCATTTGGGTGAGGGACTGTTATTGGAACCAGGCGAACCTTGCTGATAGGTTTTCAGTCTTAAGTTTGTGTTGGGTGGCCAGTCTGTATTCATTTATGATCTGTCGTGTTCTTGCTGCAGGCCGTCTTCTCCGCTGCTTTGCTGCTTTACTTTATGGCTCTGGTGTCAGATTTAGGGGGTCTCGCCCATAGCCAGTGTCAGTGAAGAAGTTTCTCTGTGGATATAGGCGTCTATGAAAGGCCTTTGTAGGTCATCTCCTCTGCTTCAGTTTGCAGTTTTGGTGTGGAGCCGATTACCCCATCTTTGGTCTTCCTCTCCTCTCCTGTATGTGGGGAGGGGAGCCTTGCTCTCCTGGAAGGCATCTCTGAAATGAGGTCTTGGGTCTTCCTGGCCCAGTGAGCACATAGGTGTGCTTCTTGATATCGTGTCTCTACAGTTGTTTCTCTTGTCTCACATGCACTGGTTCTCTCGGTTGTCCATCTACTGTGTCCAGCTCAGGTTTGTGGGTTGGATTTTTGCATGATCCCTCACCCATTCTATGATGGGGCTTGTGCTGCACATGTTCTTGCTCCTCTTTAAGTCTAGCTGGAGTGAGAGGGAAATGGAAGGGGCTTTCCCCACCCCGCCCACGTGCCAGCACCTCCCTGCACTAGGGCAGTGCCAAACTGGCTGAGCCTGTGCCCTTCCATGCTCCCCTGGGGCGAGGAGCAGGGGACAACTTGGCTCCTCTGATCCAGGCTGCAGATGGCTGCCCTGTGCAGCAGCCATCTGCTGGTGGGTGGGGCCACCCAAATCCTTACCTTGTCCCCCCTTCTGGGCTAACCTGGCTTAGGGAGTTTACCCAGGATCCTTCACCCCCTTTCCTCCCTGCTGGCAATGGAGCTCCGACAGCTAGGGACCTGGGTGCGCAGGCAGCCCTCAGGAGGCTTGTAATTATTTTCTATATGATTACATTAACATAATCATTAGAGAGCTACTTAATGCACACAGTGTAGAAAGATGAAACTTATGATAAAAATACATGAAGGGGAAGTAATGTCAAGCATAGCTTTTATATACTAATGAAGTTTAGCTGGTATTAATTCAAATCAGGTTGCCATAGCTTTGGATGCTAAGTAAAATTCTAAAGACAACTACAGAGAAAATAAAAAATAGAAGGAAAAGTTAACGGGGAAGGAATCAAAGATATATACAAAAAATGAATTAAACACAAAAGAAATAGTAATAGAAAAACTAAGGGGGAAAATATTAGAAAAATGACAGAAGTTCATTGTTAACAGTGTGATTATTTCATTATAAACAGATAAACTCTTTAAATGAAAGAGATTGACAGAGTGAATTAAAAACAGCATGATCTTTGTGTATGTTGTCTATAACAAACCCATTTTAGATCCAAAGATATAAATTAAAATTAAAAGACTAAAAAAAAAAGATTATCTATGCAAATAGTAACAAAGACAGCAGGGGCAGTTATTTTTTTTTTTTTTTTTTTTTTTTGGAAACTGGGTCTTGCTATTTTTGCCCATGGAACCGCAGGCTCTCGTTGCCCAGGGTACCACAGACTCAAGCAATCCCCAGCCTCAGCTTCCCAGGTAGCTGGGATGACAGGCATGCGCCACCATACCCAGCTATTTTTTGGAACTAGGTCTCACTATACGGGCCCCAGGCGGGACTCGAACCGCGATCCCTAGCCCCTG
>PVHY01009105.1:12605-58122 GCA_004024945.1 Uropsilus gracilis | reverse complement strand
AAAAGAGATAGAAGAAGACACAAGGAAATGGAAAGACATCCCTTGCTCATGGATGGGAAGAATTAACATCATCAAAATGGCCATCCTACCAAAAGCAATCTACAGATTCAATGCAATCCCCTTAAAAATTCCAATGACATTCTTTAAAGAGATAGAACAAAAATTACAAAAATTCATATGGAACAACAAAAGATCTCGAATATCAAAAAACCTCCTCTCCAAAAAAAGAGAAAATGGAGGCCTAACTATTCCAGACTTCAAGCTATACTACAAAGCCATAATACTTAAAACAGTATGGTACTGGTACAACAATTGACAATCAGACCAAAGGAACAGAATTGAGAGTTCAGAAATAAAGCCACATACATATAGCCAATTAATCTTTGACAAAGGAGGGAAAAACTTATATTGGAACAAAGATAGCCTCTTCAACAAATGGTGCTGGGAAAACTGGACTAAGACATGCAAAAAAATGGACCAAAACATCTCTCTCACACCATGTACAAAAATTAATTCAAAATGGATAAAAGACTTAGATATCAGAACTGAAACTATAGCATACATAGAGGAAAACTTGGGCAAAACCCTCCATAAAATACAATTCAGAAACCCCTTCCTGGAATCATCTGCAGAAGGCAAAAAATTGAAGGAAAACATAAACAGATGGGACTTCATCAAACTAAAAAGCTCCTGTACTGCAAAAGAGACAACAGAAAAAACTAAAAGAAGCCCAACTAAATGGGAAAAAATTTTCGCCCTTCACAAGAGTGATAAGGGATTAATAACACAGATCTACAAGGAACTCACACAAGTAAACAAAAACAAAACAAGATGCCCAATCAAAAAATGGGGAGAAGAACTAAAAAGACACTTCTCCAAAGAGGAACTACAAATGGCCAACAGGCACATGAAAAATTGCTAAATATCACTAGCAATCAGAGAAATGCAAATCAAAACCACAATGAGATACCACTTTACACCAGTAAGAATGTCCCACATCAGAAAAACAGGCAACAACAAGTGCTGGCGTGGATGTGGAGAGAAAGGAACACTCCTACACTGCTGGTGGGAATGTAAACTCGTCCAGCCACTATGGAAAGCAGTATGGAGGACCCTCAAACTCATGAAAATGGAATTACCATTTGACCCAGCAGTCGCACTTCTGGGAATCTACCCAAAGGAGACCTCAATGTGGATATGAAAGGACACCTGTCCTCGGATGTTTATTGCAGCACTATTTATAATTGCAAGGACGTGGAAACAACCCAAATGCCCCAGAACAGATGAGTGGATGAAAAAGATGTGGTATAAATACACGATGGAGTATTACTCATCAATTAAAAATGACAAATTTGATGAATTTATAGACACCTGGATGTACCTAGAAGAAATCATTCTATCAGAAACGAGCCAGATAGAAAGGGACAGAAACCAAATGGTTTCACTAATATGAACCAAATGAAACTACACAAGGGGAGAGAGGGGACTAGCTGGAGCGGGCAGGGAGGGGAGGTGACAGGTGACCCCCAAGGACTGAAATGATGTAAAAAAAAAATAATAATAATAAAGCATATATTTGTTAAAAAAAAAAAGGTGAAAGATATGTACACTGAAAACTATAAGACAGTAATGAAAGAAATTAAAGACAAGTAAGTGGAATTATATTCTGTGCTCATGGAGTAGAATTAATATTGTTAAAATGCCAATACTACTCAACAGATTCAATCTAATCCAATCAAACTTCCAATGTCACTTTTCACAGAAATAGAAAAAGCAACCCTAAAATTTCAATGAACCCACAAAATACCCCTGTCAAAGCTTTCTGAGAAAAAATATTGAGAAAGAAAACTGAAAGCACCACATCTCCCAACTTCAAAGTATTTAACAAGACAGTCTGTATACACAGGTATTGGCATTAAAACATACACAGACCAACGAAACTGAACCAAGAGCCCAAAACAAACCTAGGTACCGACAGTCAACTAAGCATTGCTAAGAGTTCCAAGAATACATGATGGGGAAATATATTCTCTTCAGTAATTGAATATTCTGAATATTCACATGGAAAGGAATAAAATTGAACCCCTATCTTATACCATGTACAAAAATCAACTCAAATGGATTAAAGACTTAAATAATGTAAGACCTAAAGCTGTAAAACTACTAGAAGAAAACATAAAAGGAAAATTACTGGACATTAGTCAAATCCCTTCCAAAAAAACTTAAAACTGCCAGTCTTTGTCAATATCACCATAGTAATAGTTGAGGAAAATATTAGGATAATAGTCTAATAATCTGAAAATTGGTAGTAGGGATGGGTGTGATGGGAACTGAGCAATGTTAGGATAACCTTTATATTTTTGTTTTCTTGGAAATTACTAGATCCCCAGTTTACTGCACTTCTTATTCCCAGTGTTATGAAGTGCATTTTTCCCTAGGTTCAGGGCATAAGTCTTCATTTTCTGACTGCTCTTTAATCCACTGGGCAAGGTTTATTGTGGTTTGTCTTTTATTTAGCTTTTGGGAATGATGATTTTTTATTTTTATTTTTTTGAGACTAGGTCTCACTATTTTTGCCCCTGAAACCGCAGGCTCACGTTGCCTGGGGTACCACAGACTCAAGCAATCCCCAGCCTCTGCTTCCCAGGTAGCTGGGATTACAGGCACGCGCCACTGTGCCCAGCTATTTTGGGGGACTAGGTCTCGCTGTGTTGCCCCGAGTGGGACTCGAACCGCGATCCTTAGGCCCAGCCGCTTCATACGCTGAAGCTTACAGGCACGCGCCACCATGCCCGGCTTGGGATGACGATTTCTAACCATGGACAGTTTGATTGCGTATCTTTGACTATCCAGTTCTTAATGTTGTCGACTTGGCACTTCTGTTTTCTAAAGGAGAAAGACTTCATGTCCAAGATCTGAGAAAAATTCTGAAAAACACTGAGATCAAATTCACACCTGAGGAATACTCAGAACTGGTGAACAGTCTGCAAGTTGACGGTAAGCGTTTCAAATACCAGTACAGCTTTTGAGGGAGGTTAGCTCTGTGAGCTTAAGACAACTTTTTAAAAAATAATTTATTTATACATAAATTTCACATCTTTGTAATCACCAGGGTTCACCCACCACTTTCCCTCCCTGACCGTTGCCACATTTCCCCCACCCCCAAGTTGTGTACTTCAGTTTGGTTGTTAGCTTGTTTTGATTTTTCCTCCTGACTTTTTGTTTATTTTTCCTATGTCCCATATATTAGTGAAACCATTTGGTTTCTGTTAAGACGACTTTTAAAAAATCATACCTATTAAATGTCCTAGTTTCAAAACAACAAAAATTACTATCTAAGGATTTTTAGCATGACCTTTTCCTTCCTTTGCAAAATATAGTTTAGTTCTTTCTTTGGGAATTAATAGATCTATTTTCTTTAGTCCCACAACAGAGATATAAACATATCTATTATTTTGTTTGAATCTACCCTCAGAACCAAAATCTGAGATATGTAAAAAGTGGTGTGGTCAGGAGGAATAAGATAATAACAGCAAGAAGAAAAGTCAAAGAAAAATGAAAGACATTTGTATTCCATTGTGGTACTCGCAGCTAATTACTGACTTTGCATTCAGTGAGACACAAAACACGTTTTCTCCATTTCATGATTTCAAATTCATTGGAAGGAAAAAAATCAAAGTTACTTCTAAGGCCAGTCATTTAAAAGAATCTTTGTGAAATGTAATGTCTCTCTAAATCTCTGTGTCATTTAACCTGTGATGTGAACTGCGGCTTTTCTTATAGATGATGGAAATGTGTATACAAAAAGAGTCCTAGATATTTTGAAGTCTTTCAATGGTAGGAAACATGATATGAAGAAAGAAAAAGAAAATGCTTTGTTTCACATTTGTCTTTTCTACTTATTCTCTTGTGGACCTTACCACTGCTTATATGAATTGATTTTATATTTATTTTGCTGTTTCAAATACAGTTGCCTTTTTTCCAGTAGTCTTTCATTTTGTTGCTTAGTATGTTTGACTTTTGTCAAATTTATGTGAAAAGTAAATTGAAGTTGAGTCTACATATAAAGTAAAGAATTGACAATTGTCTGGGGCATAAATTCAGAGCTAAACTGAATTTATACCTTACCTACCAGAAAGAAGTTTTCAATTTGTAGTTACCTCCACTGTAGTTTATTCAGGAATGAATTTGTACATTGTAAAATTGCCCATAAGATCAGGGGAAAAGTTATAATTTTTTTAAACATTTAAACAAGTTATTTGTTTGTTTGTTTTTTGAGTGATTGGTTTACATCACTGCTTGTGTTTTAGAGGTATAGGGTTTCCCCCTTCAGGTACTGTGCACCAGTGTGCTCTTGAACATGGTGAGTCATTAATTTCTTTGCTGAGACCCTTGATGCATGGGAATTAATTAAAAATTTTCTGGGATATTACTAAATTTTCTTGTGTTCCTGATTTTTCCCTTAGGTGGGAAGATTGATGTCAGTAACCTGGAAAATATTTTGGGAAGTATGAATATCAAGCTCCCAGAGAAGAAAGTAAAAGACTTGTCACAAAACCTACCAGTTGATTGTGAGCATCAGGAATATTATTTGACTTTTTAGAAATATCTAAAATTACAAGTATATGTATGAGAATTCCTAGAACTAGATCTGTTTTGGTGCTAACATTAATTTAAATCTTAGATTTAAATCTTAGATTTAAGCCGGACAAGGTGGCTCGTGCCTATAAGCTTCAGCCTATGAAGTGGCCGGGGCTAGGGATTGCGGTTTGAGTCCAGCCTGGGGCCCACAGCGAGACCTAGTTCCAAAAAAATAGCTGGGCGTGGTGGTACACGCCTGTAATCCCAGCTACCTGGGAAGCTGAGGCTGGGGATTGCTTGAGTCTGTAGTACCCCGGGCAACGAGAGCCTGCGGTTCTGTGGGCAAAATAGCGAGACCTAGTCTCAAAACAAAAAACAAAAACAAACAAACAAAAATCTTAGATTTAAAATCTCCTTTACACAAGAGACTAAGGTTATGTGCATTTCATTAATCATAAATGTGCATAGTGCATGTGAGTTATAGATGGTCTTTACCTGAAAGAAGCTAAGGAGAATTCTATGGATAAAGAAGTAATTGCTAATGTCAAACTAGTGACATGATTTAAATATCTTTTACAAATAGTATCACCCAGTTCTATATTCCTCTATACCTTTGTGATTTTATCTGAGTTTATAAATGTTTACCTTTGTTCTATATGAAGAGGACATCTCTAGCCTGAGGTTTAAACCACAACTGGGCACGGTGGCTCATGCCTGTAAGCTTCAGCCTAGGAAGCTGCCAGGGCTAGGGATCATGGTTCGAGTCCCACCTGGGGCACGTAGCGAGACCTAGTTCCAAAAAAGTAGCTGGGCGTGGTGGTGCACACCTGTAATCCCAGCTACCTGGGAAGCTGAGGCTGGGGATTGCTTGAGTCTGTGGTACCCCAGGCAACGAGAGCCTGCGGTTCCACGGGCAAAAATAGAGAGACCTAGTCTTGCTACGGACTGACCGGGCGAGGGCGCAGGCCGCGGATGACCAGAGTTTAGCTGGGCAGGAAAGACAGAGGAGCCGGCGATTGGCAAACAGACACACACTCAAGGGGTGATGAATCTGCTGCGATTTATTTGAGGTTTTTGTGGATATATATAGTGTTTTAGGCGATTACATTAGCATTCTATGAGTATATGCTATTAACATATTGACAGATTGCAGATTTATCTTAGGTGTAACTTAAACATTTTAACTAACAACATAGTTCCAAAAGCATCTCAAAACAATCTTTTACTTTGTTATCCCTTCACTGAGACTCCACCAAGGTAAATCGTATTTGCTTTGAAATTTAAACATTTTAACATAATGTTCTCAAAGGCATTTCAAAACAATTTTTTGTTATTCCTTCACTGAGACCTAAAATGGGGGACCCATGGGGCGAAAGCACCCATGGGCGAAGCTCTCTGCCCCCACATAGTCTCAAAAAAATAAAATAAAATAAACCTTCTGTATCCTCAATGATTCCTGTTATATTCCTATTATATTCACCTACAAGATGACTATTTAGATCTTTGATATTGACTCTATGAAAGCAGCACAAATTCTCCTTGCTGTCATAGAATAAAAATTAGAGACATCCAGAAGTGGTGCTGATAGAGAAGTTGAAAGGAACATCAAAAGTTTCTTCTCATCTAGATTGAGTGAAATCAGTAATAACTGAAGATCCTGAGAAACCAAATTAACTATATACTATTATACATTTATTTAGTCACCATCTAGGACTATCAACAAGGACTTTTCCAGTTGTATAAATCAGTAAGTGTTAACTGATAGCTATTGGCAACATAGAAGTTCTACAGAAAAATTATGTTGTGCTATAGATATATGATATACATATAGCAAAAAAACCCAATTGAAAATTTACTAATTTATATTTATATATATAGCAAAAAAAACATAATTGAAAATTTACTAAATATACAGAGAAGAGGATGTATTAAAAACTACCTCTAAGGAATAATTGAATTCCATAATAATAAATAATATCTTAAATCAATACCAATAATGTGCATAGTTTCCAGTTTTTTTTTTTCCATGTTCTAAAATATACTGTATCTGCAATTCTGGAAATAAATAATTATGTAAGAGCTATTTCTGCCATGAGTTACTCCATTTTTCTTTTATTTTAAAATGTTTACTATAGCTATGTATAACATTTTAAGCAACTAGCTGTGTTAGAATGTGTGTATATAATACAGAATATGTAGATATAACTTTTTCATTTAAAGGTACTTAGAGTCTTTGAATATGTAAGGAACATATTTACTAGGAAAAAAATACAATAGATTAAGCTAACTTGGGGATGTCTGGATAGAAGAGTGTTGGATGAGAAAATAGCTAGACTCAAAGTTCCAAACTGAAAATTTTTACTCTTGCTCCTGGGATCTGGTACAGTAACTACTATAAAGAATAAACCAAAGAGGGAGGTATTGCATGGTGTGGAGAATAGAGATATTAAAAGAGAGAATAAATAATCAATAGTTAATATTTTTTAAGAGTCATTCTCTATTTTATGTTCATCTGTGTATGTTATCAGAATATAATTCAACAATAAATCATAGAGAGAATTTCTTTTACTTTATTTAGCAGTCATTATTGATCAGTGCACAATTGTATCTGAATTGTGTTTTATTTTTTAGCTTCTGGAGTGACTAATCTGCAAGAGCTGCTGAAGGAAGTAAAAAAATGCACAGGTGAGCAAAACATTTTGTGAAAAGATGTATAAATAAAACATGAATCTTCATGTTCACATATATTTATAAGGCTGTTTCCTAATTCTATCATTGACTTAACTTCTTTATTTTTGGTGATTAAAGTTTGTTTTAAAGTAAATGAAGACTACATTAAAGTTTTGGCAAAAAAGTGCTAATCTCAATAACAAACTTTATATTCTCTGAAAATTCATTTTTATTTTATGATCCATTTCAATGATCAACATATTTATAATTCATTCACATATTTACCTAGCACTTATCATAATCCAGTAATTGTAAAGGTAAACCTTTGACAAGAAATATAAATAATGTAGTCAGCGAGGATTATCTACTTCATAATTCAGGCAAAGCAAAAAGTGACAGATTTTACTGTTTACACAGATCTTAGGTAATTAGATTTAGATTGATTTAGATCTTAGATTTAGATTTGGTAGCTTCTTATATTACACATAACTTAGATCACCATATCTCTTTTATATGTCTTTATTATGAGCTGAGTTGATTTCTTTAAGGTCATTAAGAGCATTAGAAATAAGTGTTTTAGGGGCCGGGCATGGTGGCTCATGCCTGTAAGCTTCAACCTATGAAGCAGCCGGGGCTAGGGATCATGGTTGGAGTCCCACCTGGGGCCCATAGAGAGACCTAGTTCCAAAAAAATAGCTGGGTATGGTGGCGTGCACCTGTAATCCCAACTACCTGGAAAGCTGAGGCTGGGGATTGCTTGAGTCTGTGGTACCCTGGGCAACGAGAGCCTGCGGTTCCATGGGCAAAAATAGCGAGACCTAGTCTCAAAAAAAAGAGAGAGATAAAGAAAAAAAAAAGAAATAAGTGTTTTATTTAAAATTAAAGAAATATCTTTGAAAACTATAGATAGCCCTGCACAAGTTTAGTCACTGCATTATTTGGTTCAGTGGACAATTCTCATCTATCACCCTTTCCATCCTTAACAGAAAGGAAAATTGAAGCCAAAGACATATACAGAACACTGGTTAAGATGGGGATAGAGCTCACAAATAGGGAAATCTCCGATCTGTTGCACATGTTGCCATTCATTGGTAGGTACTCTGAAGTTCAGTGTGAGAACATCATAAAAATGATTCATCCAATTCCCTAGAAAAAAATTTAAGATGAAAAAGTCAAACTTTAGGTATAAAGAAATTGTGCCTTTAAAACTTAGTCTAATCATTTGGAGAGACTTTGATAATCTTCAAGCCTGAGCTCTGCCATTCTGAGTATCAATACTGTGATGTAAATGAAGTTTAAGTATGGTTAAAAGAAAAAGAAGGCTGAATTAGCAAGAGAGGAAGGAAAAGGAGAACTCAGAAGGGGGGGATGAAGTAGGTATTTCACTGTAAAAGAATGGATAGACTGTAGCCAAAACTTTATTTTTATTCTTATGTGGCCCTTGGGAATGTAGGATTGTGACCAACTTGCATTTTAAGATTGCAATCGTGAAATTATGTTCTTCCTATGCCTTCATGTGACTGTTTATATGGATAAATGTATATATGACTTTTTCTTTGATTTAAATTTTTTTTTACAGATGATAAAAAGATAGAGAAAGGTGTATTATTGGATTGTATAAAAACTTTTCCTGGTAAGAAATATACTTAATATATAAATATATGGGTATATATATTTAGGTGAACCTGATGAATTATTATATATATAAACATTTATAATATGTGAAATAGTACACAGAATTAATAAGTCAATAAAATATGTATCTTTTATAAGATATATAATTTTCTTCTAAATACAGTATTCCTGAAAATTATAGGGAAAAAATTCCCTGAAGTGAAATTGGCAGAAAATATATTCCTGGCTTCCACAAGACATCTCTTATTGTGGCATGGGTTGAATTTTTTTACTACGTAGTGAATTTGTTTCCTCTATTTATGATAGATGTGAATGTGTGAAGATGACCACTTTTACAAAAAATATCAGTTCCTATTTTTCATCACTTCCTTATTTCCAAGGTGGGAAGTGTCATGTCTCTAAAATTAAATCCATCCTGGAAGCCATGGGTTATGAACTCGAGGATGAGGAAGTTGAGGACCTGCTGAATCAACTCTCAGTTGATGGTAAGCATGTCGTTGTGACTTTAGAGAAGCTGAGTTTCCCTAATAAACTTCCAGATGTATTCTATGGAAAACTCTATTATCTGAGATTTATTACTATTTAAATCAGAAATCATTAATCTGTTAAACAATGACTCCTTCCTAAAGAGCTCAACTCTGATGTCAGAGAATAAACTGATACATGGAAGCAGCAAGTAGAGAAATGAAACAAAGGAATGTTTCAAGTAGAAATAAAGTCAAAAAGAAAAATTTGTGCCGGGCAGGTGGCTCGTGCCTGTAAGCTTCAGCCTATGAAGCGGCTGGGGCTGGGATACCTGTTCGAGGCCTGCTCAGGGCAACACAGCAAGACCTAGTCCCAAAAAAATAGCTGGGTGTGGTGGCGCATGTCTGGGAAGCTGAGACTGGGAATTGCTTTGAGTCTTTGGTACCCCGGGCAATGTGAGCCTGCAGTTCCATGGGCAAAAATAGTGAGACCTAGTCTAAAAAAAAAAAAAAAATTGACATGAGTCAGGCAAAAAAATCCCTTAAATCATAAAATTTAACTACACATAAAAGAAACATAGTAGCAGAAAAGATGACATATAAAGTTTGGGCATTCTGTGTATCCTAACCATTCTAATCACTTTAACCAATCTGGCTTTAACTAGTAAATCCTTGACATAAAAAAAATTTTTTTAGAGATGAATACTGGGGTTTAAACCCCAGTCCTGTTAATTATCAGTTAGTGGGGGGAAGTGACTACATGCTTGTGTTTTTGCACAAATGGTAAGCAGTGAGTAAGGATGAGCTACTGTATCTCAGCTCAGGTATATCTAAGTGAGGTAATACATGTCTAGGATGAATTGATAGAACTGAGCCTTCTATATCAATGAGTATGTGCATTCAAAATTGTGTTTGATATTGTCAGTTGCCCTTCACAAGTTGACAAATTACACAAAGAGTAACTGTAACTTTTTCTCCATATTCTCTCCAATATTGTGTACGCTAAATATCTTGGGAAACAACTTTTTTTCCCTACAGTCTATTAACTAAAATAGCTAAATGCTACCACTAATAAAGCTTGGAGATGACTAAAAGAAAACACAAAGTCGAAATTCTAGGGTTAAAATAAATGGTATTCTTTTTCTTAAGATATTCTTTCATCATTGCAGAATAAATTAAATATAATTTAACATTTATCAATTTGAAGGCTGTGAAGCTCCAATAAAACTTTAAAAGCTGTGTCTTAGAAGGAAAACCCCTGTTTGCTCTCCAATATTTCCTTCTCTCCTCGTTTACATGGTGTTTGATTATATTTCCCAATTGTCTAGCATTTGGGAGAGGCTATATAGCTAATCTGTGGCAGTATAAGTAGATAAAATTTATGTACTCACTGCCAAACCAACCTTAATATAAAATTAAGGCTAGGTGGACATTTCATTTTCTTCCTGCTAGTTTAAGGGGTTACTCCATTATTTTTTTTAATATTAAGCCTTCAAGTTCATAATAAAAAGTTTATTATCTTTTTAAAATTAAGCCTTCAAGTTCATGTGATTTTGACACATAATGGAATCTAATTTTAAAATTAGGTTCTGAAGTCTGCTTATATCAAGTATATAGTCTTCGCAAAAAAACATATACACTCTCCAGGATAGACCATAATGGGTCACAAAACAAGTGTCAATAATTCATGAAATTTGAAATTGCATTAATTGTGATTTTGTTGTTGGTATCTTCTCTGATCACAGTGGTTATCAAAGTTCTAATCAATGATAATAAGAAGGCAGGGGGAACCTCTAATTATGAATAATGAACAACACTACTGAATAACTATTGGATAGACAAAGGCATTATAGTAACCATTAAATACTTATGGAGAAGACTAAAAATAAAGAAATAATCTGTCACAATCTATGGGACAAAGCAAAAATTGTATTGAGAGGGAAGTATATAGCACTAGTCCCACACCAAAAAAAAAAAAAAAAAAAGAGAGAGAAAACTTAATTAAGCAACCCTACCTGTCACCTTAAAACATTAGAAAAAGAACAACAAACAAAACCAAAACTCAGTAGGAGGAAGGAAATAATAAAAATTACAGCCAATGAACAAAATAGAAATCAAAGCGAAAGTTCAGCACTTCAGTGAAACCAAAACTTCATACTTTGAAAAATTTAGCAAAAGACACAAACTTCTAACCAAACTCATTAAGAATAAAAAAGGTGGGGATCTAATAAACAGAACCAGAAATAAAAGAGAAGTTATAACATAATTTCAGATATATAAAGAATCAATAGATTACTACAAAATCAAGAGATTATTACATGCCGGCAGGTTGGATAATCTAACTAAAATGAACAAATTCTTAGAAATCCACATCATTCTTCAATTCATGCCCATCTGGGATGCATTTATGAATCAAATTAGGGTGAATTTCTGGATTTCAATGCTTTGTTCTATGTGTAAAGTCTATGTGATGTTTTCTGGATCTGAGTCAGTGTTACTGAATCTTATTTGTATCCTATCTTATAGATGAAAAAGTTAAGTTGAATATGCTCATGAAAAAGGCAGAGTGCTTTAGGGGTAAGTAAAATTTATAGGTGTAAACATCATTATAAACAGCAATGTTCTCATACTTCTGTCTTGTGCTTTAAAGTATATTATTCCCATTAAACTGATATTGTTAGTCTTTTTAGTATACTAATGGTATCTTTTATACAGTGATCCAGATTATTCTTGAATTATAAACTTTTCAAGCAAAAGTAATATATTAGCAAAAAAAAATCTTGTTCTCTCTGGATTTTCTTTACAATAGTGTACACCACTATTCCATTGTTTAAAGAGTCGAAAATCCATGTTACCATAATTGGTAAGCCAAAACATTGAAACAAATCTTTTATCTTTATCATCACATGTAAATAAAATAGTGTCCAGATTTATGTAGTCATTTATATAAGTCATCGAGATTTTCCTTGTTTCTTAGTGTGGACCTGTATTATAATTATCATTCCTCTTTAGAACACATTTGCTGCATCCCATACTGATAGTCTATATACTTTAATAAGAGGATTAACTTGGAAGTTCTTTTTTACTTCCTCTTTAATTCAATAGCTATTAAGTTATTATTTTTTGTCTTCGTGTATCTAAATTTTTTCTTATTTATAGTATAGTTCTTTTCTAGCATCATGGTCTTAAAAAGTAATTAGTATGAAGCCGGGCACGGTGGCTCGTGCCTGTAAGCTTCAGCCTATGAGCGGCTGGAATTAGGGATCGCGGTTCGAGATCCTGCCTGGGGCCTGTAGTGAGACCTAGTTCCAAAAAAATAGCTGGGCGTGGTGGCGTGCGCCTGTCATCCCAGCTACTTGGGAAGCTGAGGCTGGGGATTGCTTGAGTCTGTGGTACCCCGGGCAAAAATAGCGAGACCTAGTCTCAAAAAAAAAAAAAAAAAAAGGAATTAGTATGATTCCAGTCTTTGCCATTTCACTGACATGACTTCTATCCCAGTGTATGATCTATTTTTAAGAATGTTCCATGTGCACTTGGGAAAAAAATGTATATCCTGTAGTTTCAGTGTGGAATGTAGATATCTATTAAACCTATGTGGTCTATCTCCTTATTTAAGGCTGTCACTTCCTTATTTTGATGTGTTAATCTAGCCATACTTGTAACAGATTGAAATTCCCTGGTATTACTGTGTTTTTATCAATATCTCTTTCTAGTTCTATTAATAATTGCTTTACATATTTTGGTGCCCTATCATATGGCACACATATAAATATAAGTGTTATTTACTCTTGTTGTAAATAACATTACATTATTCATAATGTAATCTCCTCTATCTTCCATTTCCTTTTACTATTGGCAGTATTTTTTTGTCTGATACACGTATAGCTGCTTGTGACTTTTTTGATTATTTGCTTGTGAAATTGTCTGCCAGAATTTAGCTCTAAGTCTGTGCTTGTCTTTAGTAGTAAGATAAGTTTCTGTAAACAAGAGGTTGGACTTTGTCTTGAAATAAATCCAGTTTTCTACTTCCGCCAATCTATTTCCTTGCTTAATTTTTTGTGAACGTCTTTTCAATTTGGATAGTATAGTGTCTTTCAATATCTTGTAGGGGAGGTCTAGTTCGGCAAAATCTTTCAGCTTTTGTTTCTCTGAGAAGGCCTTTATTTCTCCTTTATATCTGAAAAAGGGTCTTGAAGATACAGTATTCTTGGCTGGTGGTTTTTCTCTTTTACCTTCTATGTTTGAATATCTACAATATGTCAGGCCATTTTCTCTTTGTGGGTTGAGTTTTACAGAGAAGTCTGATGAAAATTTGTGGAAATACCTTTAAATTATCTGCTTTTTCTCCTAGCTACCTTCATTATTATTTATTTATTTGTTTGTTTGTTTGTTTGTTTGTTTATTTAGAAGTCTCGACAGGTTCACTACTTTGTGTGTGGAATGTATGAGTTCTACTTATTATAGAACTCTGCATTGAGATACTCAAGTGTTTTGTTGACTTCACACATTTATATATTCAGTTCCTTTCTTAAGTTTGAGAACTTTTCCACTATAAGTTCTTTGAATAAGAATCTATTCCTTCTCTCTTTCCTGTCTGTGCTACCCATTATCCTTATGTTATCTTTCCTAATGGAGTAGGATAGTTATTCTCCTGTGTGTTACCACCTTTGAGCTCAGTAATTCAGTCCTCCATTTGGTCTATTCATTTCTGTGGCTTTCTATTGTGCTCTCAATCTTATTTATTGAGTTTTTCACATTCTGAATTATTTTTCTCTCATTTAACACTTCAGTCACTACATTCTGCTCATTAATTTTATTTCTGAGTTCATTAATTTATTTTTCTGAGATTCATTGGACATTTTTGTTCATGTATATCACTTTGACTAGCCTTCCTGAATTTTCTTCTATTTCTTTTGTTTCTTTATTTTAATAATTTTGAACTCTGACAGAAAGAGAAATTCCCATTTCACTTACTAATTTGATCAACACTGCTTTTAATCATGCAATTAAACTTTGATGAGCCGGGTGTGGTGGCACGTGTCTGTTGTCCAAGTGCTGGGAGGCAAGAGGCTTGGTATCGCTTGAGTTCACAGGTTTGAGACTACCCTGGGCAACATAGTGAGACCTGGTCTCAGAAAAGCAGTAGGGCACCATGGCAAGAACCTGTAATCCTAGCTACCTAGGAGGCTGAGGCTTGGGATTGCTTGAGTCTGCGGTACCCAGGGCAACATAGAGAGACCTAGTCTCAAAAAAAAAAAAAAATCTTTGATGAAATTATCAATTTAGAATAAGTTGCCACCTAAATTTTTTATCAATCATTGTTTCCATCTTTTCAAAGGACCAAGGATTCACATCAATGATGTGGATAATATTTTGAAAAACATGGGAATAGAACTCACACCTAAAGAATGCTGGGAGCTGCAAAAATCTCTGCCAATTACTTGTGAGTATTTCTGATACTGTTTTGGCCTTTAGGGGGTCTTAGTTTGAGTGTTTGTGTTGTTACAGTGAGGGAATCATTAGACATTTATTTAAAATACATTCATATTCAACAGATTTATTGAACACTTCTTAGATTATAGGATAAAGGCAAAAGTCTTTATATACAGAGAGGCTAGTGTAATGGTGGAACTTACTGTTTTGGGATTACCATAGAAACTTCATAATAAATACTTTCTAGTTGATAAAAATATAATTTATATATTGACCTTGAAATATCTGACAGTCCTAAAGCATAAAGAGAAAGAAGGGGAGAAAAAAGAGGAACTCAGGTAAAAAAGTTAAGTCAGAAAGCTTCAGCATAGAAAAATAAATAAATTTAATCTAAAGGTTAGTTAATTTAATCTATAAGGCAAATCATGGAACTATTGTTTTTATAAAGATTCTATAGTCTTGTTATCAATTGCTGTATGATATCAATTATGACTTTTGTTATAGCTGATGGAAAGGTGTATCTCAATCGGTTGCTCAGTGGTTTAAAGACTTTCCAAAGTAAGTGAAAAGCACAATAATAAGTAATAAGATCTTTAAATGCTGCGTTTCCTTTTGGAAGCCCCTATAAGCTATTGATATCATCAAGTCCCACTTAATGACTTTGAAAGCTAATTTCTTGGGAATATTGTCCACACTGTTCTAAATACATCCACTAACTCATTTATTTTCATTGAACTCTTATGATGTATATCCTTATATATTGCCATTTACAAGTGAAGATGTTAATTCACTTGTCTAAGGTGACAGAGTTTGAACCTTGGGAGGGGTGGGTTTTTACTTCCATTCCTGACCATTCTGTCATGTTATCAACCTTTATTATTCCCCTTTATGATTTGTGGTGCAAAGTCAGATAATCTCTAAGTTTGCAGAGATAATTATTGATACAAAAGTAGTTTTCAAACTCAGTAGGTATAATTCTGTTGTTTCTGATATTATACTTTATGAATAATAAATAATAAAGCTCATTCATTTTTTATCTTAAATATCTACAACAAATTTTAGCAATAACTTGTGCAAATGAAATGTTCCTTTATTCTTATTCCACACTCCTATCCCTTGTCACCTTTGTTTTGTGTTTTCCTTGAACATCTGTATTACATCTTTACTTGCCTCTCTACCATTGGGGTTTAGTATATAAGTTTAACTAGATATTTTAAATTTCAGGCATTATTGCAAATTTTTCTTATTTTATTTCTTTATTAAGGAGGGAAGGTTTTAAAAGATAAAATAGAAACTATTCTGGAAAAATTTAACTATAAACCTAAAATGGAAGAACTGAAAGACTTTTGGAACCATTTGGAAAGTGATGGTGAGTATTTAATTTACCACTTACTACTTCCTTTCAGAAAAATCTTTAAAGTCTTCTCACAGAATCTCAGAATGTTCTTGTTCAGTTTCATTTGGAATGTAAAACGCGCTTACAGAGTCACAGTCCTCAAAAATGAGAAATTTTACATCTGATTATTATGCTCAGTATTATCAGAGGACCAAGCTGGGCATGGTGGCCCACTTCTGTTGTCCAAGTGCTAGGAGGCAGAGGCTTGGGATAGCTTGAGTTTGCAGGTTCAAGACTACCCCAGGCAACATAGCGAGACCTAAACTCAAAAAAGCAGCCAGGCACCGTAGTAGGCACCTGTAATCCCAGCTACCTGGGAGGATGAGGCTGGAGATTGCTTGAGTCTGCGAGACCCTAGGCAACTTGAGTCTGCAGTGCCCCAGGCAACATAGTGAGACCTAGCCTCCAAAAAAAAAAAAAAAGAATATATATATATTTATAAATTATCAGAGGACCAATAAGGCACTGGGAGATTTAGATTACATTTAGATATAGTTTTAAAAACTACAGAAAAACTAATCAGAAGAAATTAATAGATTTAATGAAATGGATGTAAAGGGCCAGATATTAACAAAATGAAGTGAAAAGAAGTAAAAGAGTTGAAATTGTTTGATACATACTATACAAATAGAGGGGATCATATTTTCATTTAACTAAGATGACATACATGTCAGAGTTGAAATAGAGAGTAAGTGATATCTGACTTGAAGCCAACAATATGGTTCCAGAGAGGTATCTTTTAGTTGAAAAGGACAGTTTTAAAATGAATTAAAAGTCTAATTTAGCATGAAATACATCCTGTTTAGAATTTCTTGTGGTTGAATACAAGAGAAACATTCAAAAATCAACAAATTTCCTTTATGTGAACAATGATAATTTAGAAAAAATGATCCTATCCCCAATAGCAGTAACATTTGTCTATATATGGTGTGTACTTTGTGTTTCAGAAAATGGAAAGTTTCCCCTGAAGTCCATTATAAATGTAGCAGATTTATTTTCTGGTGAGTGAGAAGTAATGATGAAAAGATATAGATGCAAAATTCTTTGCTATGTGTACATATCATATTTTAATTGTTGCTTCCTATATTCTTAAGTTACACACTAATCTTATATTTTAACAATGTGTTGCTGATATATACACAAATATGTAAACAACAGTATGATTAATTAAAAAAATTTTAAATAAAACCAAAAACAATGTTGCTGAAATTTGTTTTCAAGAACCCTAGATGAATTTTTTATCTCTTAAGTTTTAGAAATATATTTTTTTTAAAGAAGCTTGTCTTTCATAAGCTAGATGACTTGTCTTCACTGTTTTTAGAGCATTAATAAGAACATTATTTTGACAAGGTATAAAGGAAACATGTTCTATTTTAACACCTCTGCAGTAAGAAAAGTCACATTGTGTCTTTATTATTCAGCAGCTATATCTCTAACAAGTTGAACTTATGCTACTTTATTATAATTTTCTTAATTGAAAAGTCTTATATATGAAAATGTCTGCTTATTTTTCCTCTCTTTTTAAAGGTGATAAGATTAATGCCAGTGACACAAAATTCTATCTGGAAAGTATAGGGATTGAATTAACAGAACAGGAAAACCAGGAATTACTGAGCACACTACCATTGGATGGTAAGCATTTTAGATATTATAGTGAATTTTGGAGAATCTCGTGCTTATTAATTATGCACAAAACTTCACAAAATGTAACTGTTTATAAAGTCCTATAAAAATTCAGAGAGTGACATCAACAACATGGCTCAAAAGTCACTTCTCTTTACCCACTTTTAATCAATAACTTAGACATTCATACACAAACAGAAGTATCTTTGTGGGTGTTTTGAATACATGTATCCTTATTTCAAGGAACCCAGGAAAAGTCTCACCCACCCATGCAGCTGATAAGGACACCCTCTCTATATATAAGTGACAGAACCAGCAAGATTGCCTAGCCCCCTATTGTTTCTGTTGGACAAAATCAGGTGAATGCTGATCTAGACCGGCACTCCTATGACAGAAAGCTTTCAGCAGATCAGCCTTTTCAAAAGAAGATTCCACCACATCATTACAGGGGGAAAGAAAGAAAGAAAAAATATGAGTTTGAGGCTGGGCATGGTGGCTCGTGCCTGTAAGCTTCAGCCTATGAAGCGGCCAGGGCTAGGGATCGCGGTTCAAGTCCCACCTGGGGCCCATAGCAAGACCTAGTTCCAAAAAAATAGCTGGGCGTGGTGGTGCGCGCTTGTAATCCCAGCTACCTGGGAAGCTGAGGCTGGGGATTGCTTGAGTCCGTGGTACCCCAGGCAACGTGAGCCTGCAGTTCCATGGGCAAAATAGCGAGAACTAGTCTAAAAAAAAAATATATATATATATATATATGTATGTATGTATATATATATGAGTTTGGTTGTAGTGAATACAGAAAGAGAAACCTTTCCAGTCTGCCAACACCCCCCCCCCGCAAGGAAACATTACATAGGTCTGATAGCCAGTGATGAGGGTGATATCTCCGTCCTTGGCCACCTCAACAGGATGGGATAGGCTACCAAACAAGTTCTCTGCAGAGTAACAGGTGGCAGCTCTATGACAGGGATGGAGGGAAATACTGGGAAAGGAATAGATAATGAAACTGCACTAAAGGAATTGTGACAAGCAGAGTCTACCATGAGCCTCTGAGAGAACCATACTGAGGGATCTCTCTACCAGCTTCTTAGGAACCCCAAAGTCCAAGAGTTAAACTCACAGTCACTTCCCTGACTCACTGTCAGCTGTTTTGGCGGGATGAGTGTTTCTCAGAGAGCAAGCTCCTGATAGCTAGGGAGTGTGCTAAGAAAAGTTAGTCAGTGGACAAACAAGAAACCACAAATTTGAGCTAAAGCTATAGCTTACTGCAAACCAAAAGAGGTTTTCAGTAGCCATTCTTGGTGTACTGAAAGAACCAGAGATTTTTTTCTAATAATTTATTTATATATAAATTTCACATCTTTGTAATCCCAGGGATTCACCCACTCCCATCCTCCCTGACTGTTCTCACCCTCTCTTCCCCACCCCAAGTTGTGTACTTCAGTTTGGTGGTTAGCTTGTTTTGACTTTTCCTCATGGCTTTTGTTTATTTTTTTCCTATATCCTATATAGTGAAACCATTTGGTTTCTGTCTTTTTCTTTTTGACTTGTTTCTGTTAATATGATTTCTAAGTATATCCATGTTACCATAAAATCATCAAATTTGTCATTTTTAATTGATGAGTAATATTCCATTGTGTATATATACTACATATTTTTCATTCAGTCATCTGTTTGGGGGCATTTAGGTTGCTTCCAAGTCCTTGCAATTATAAATAGTGCTGCAGTAAACATCCGAGCACAGGTGTCCCTTTGTACCCACATTGAGGTTTCCTTTGGGTAGATCCCCAAGAGAGCAATTACTGGGTCAAATGGTAGTTCCATTTTCATTAATAGAACCAGAGATTTATACAAGCTTAAAAAATTGGCCACAAGAGGGAGGAAGAAGGGTAGAATAGGCATGTGATCACAAAGACAGAGAACTTACAAGGCCATCAAACAGCACCCAATCGAAAGGAAATAGACAAAGAGCTAAAAGGGAGATGCTACTGCAAATGAAAAAGAAGCAAGATACTGCTATTAGGAATATTTTAAAAATCAAGGAATTACAGCATCAGAAAAAGAAAAGGACAATTCTCTAGCAATTGAAATCAGTTATAATCTGGCCGGGCATGGTGGCTCGTGCTTGTAAGCTTCAGCCTATGAAGCAGCCGGGGCTAGGGATCGCGGTTCGAGTCCCGCCTGGGGCCTGTAGCGAGACCTAGTTCCAAAAAAATAGCTGGGCATGGTGGCGCGCGCCTGTCATCCCAGCTACCTGGGAAGCTGAGGCTGGGGATCGCTTGTGTCTGTGGTACCCCGGGCAATGAGAGCCTGCAGTTCCACAGGCAAAAAAAATAGCAAGACCTAGTCTCAAAAAAATAAATAAAAATAAATAAAATAAAATAAATTTAAAAAATGAAATCAGTTATGATCTAACTGATAAAGAATTCAGAAGAGTTGTTTTGAAAATACTCATGAACTACAAGAAAACTCAGGGAAAACAATCCAGTGGCACATTCAGAGGGGAGGAATGAAGGAGGGGTAAGAACCAAGAGGGAAGGATGCACAATGGGCTACAGTAGCAGGCTCTCTTGCGATTCCGCAGTAGGTGTTCTATATGGTGGCAACACATGATAGATACGACAAGGCTATCAGAATATTACCTCAGTTAAAAATAAGGAAATAGAGACTGAGTCCAAGTCCTTGACAGAAATATCCTGTCCTTATCATTTAAACCTTTATTTGGGGATATAATGTTCACTTTAGGGAACTACTATTATGGATAAACAGTTCAAATGATGGAAATAGATTCTGTAACAAATCTAAACCTAAATATCTGAAAAGTTGATGTTTAAAAGAGTTGTAAAAAAGGAAGAAATACACTCTAGAAAAATATTTTAACCTATGGGCAACATATTAGAACTTCACAAATGGACAATCCTATGTCAGAAAATGGGCTGTCAACCTTGAAAATCTTGTTCATTTTTTTGTTGAATTCTTTTTTGGAATATAACTAATAAAAATTTACAATTAACTATTGTTACCTACCTGAATTTAATTTCCATTTCTGGTAAGCTAAATTGATCCTTATCTTACAGAAAATGGAATGGTGTATAAAAATAGACTGATAGATGGAGTGAAGACATCCAAAGGTAAGTGAAAAAGAAAATAAATGTTGAAGATTTTGCTTTTACTTTTCTAAAATTGTTATTTCTCAATGATTAGATGATTATTGCATTACTCCTTTTTTTAATATTACTGTTCTTTGTTCTGTATTTATTTCCCTTCTGGTGAAATAACCTACATATTTTGTCACTGCAGGAAATTTCTTACTTAGTGTAGGAAATTTATGTATTGGTTGTCTCTTTGCTATAATTCATCAGCTTTATCTGCTCTTTGTTCTAGGTAAACTCATCTAAAAGTTGCCATAATGGTATTTCCTAGAACATTGTCAGCGAGAATTTTTCTGTTCCTAATTATCAACTAATTCTTCTTATAATTTCAAGAACTTTGTGTTTGTTACTTCCTACTTGTGTTATTTGACTGATATAGCAAACATTTTTTTCTCTGACATAATTTCAAATTAATCTTTATCTCCTTTTTCCTTAAGGAGGAAGAGTTAATGTTGATAAAATAGATGATGTTCTTGAAATCCTGGGATATCCACTTGAAGAAAATGAAATTGAAGAACTGTACCATCAACTGCCAATTAATGGTGAGCCTTTCAAATGCACAATGCTCGGCTTTAAAATTTTTTGTTTCTCCATAGAAATATACTTGCTAATTTCATGCCCAAAGTCAGAAATCAATCCTACAGAGTGGAAAAATATTACCTAGTGTTAATCTTAAAATATCAATAATTACTTGTTGCTGTTCACAGAGTCCCTGTGGCAGAGAGTACCAAAATGAGATCACTCTCAATTCTGGGATGAAATAAATCAGTTAAAAAGAAAAAGAACATTTGAAGGAATCGAAGAAAAATTATATAATAATTCAGAGAGCACTAAATGTGCTAGAAAATGTTAAATGTTACTAGTACTGTTGTAAAATATATTTAGCATATGTACATTCACAAATATCAAACTTTTGTTTAAAACTCACCCATCTCTTTTTTCTTTTTTTTATTTTATTCATTCTTTAGATTTTATACAATATTGGCAAATGGTTATTGGAAAGCCTTCCCCTTCCGTTGACATTCCCTCTGTTCACTCAGACCCCTCTCCTTGTTTGTTGATTTATATTGAGTCCTTTGGTCTCTTCATTTTCTATGGCGTTGTCCTTTTCTTGGGTGAGGGACTGTGGTCCTGGAATATAGCAAGCCATGCTGGTAGGTGTTCAGTCTTAACTTTGCATTGGGTAGCCGTTCATGCTCATTTGGAGTCTATTAGCGTCTTCTCTTTGTTGTCTGTCTTCTCCAATCAATTCCGTGTCATTCATTAAAGAAGATACTGGTTGTGAACAGGAATCTACTGGATGCCTTTGCAGAGCGCTTCCTCTCCTTCTGATTGTTGCTTTGCTGTGGGGCTGAGGCCCGTCTTTTCCTCTCCCATAGAATGGGGAGGGGCAGCTTGCTCTCTTGGGTGGCATATCAACCCTTAGATTTTGCCTCGTCCACTCGTTGTGTGGCTGTAGGTGTGACTCTGTGACAGGTGATGTCCATGATCATCTCTCCAGTCCATTATACAATGTATAATGTACATTATACATTATCCAGTCCACTATTCCTTCTCTTGAGTTCCACTAGATATGTGAGCCGGATCTTTATCTGGTGCCTTTTTCCGAATCTTTATTCTGTCCTTTCTATGAATTATTCATTCTCTTCTCATGCCTTCTGCGGACTAAGTGGGGTGAGAGTGATCGAGAGGGGATGCCTTCATAGTCCTTCCCATACCCCCACCCCCCACCCCTGCCAAGCCCACGTGCCAGCCAACCAAATAGAGCCCACCTGGGCCCAGACATCCACTCACCCATCTCTTTAAAATTATGATCAACCATGAATCTTTATTTAAAAAAAAAAAACCTCCCACTGGAGCTAATTTTATTGAAATAGGTAACCTTTACAATATGAGAAAAATATATATTAATGCACTTATCTGAGATTAGTAACTTTTTGCATGACTTTTAACAATCTCATATGATCAAAGCACTCTGAGTATGTTAAGCAGCATATTCACATCTTCAGCATCTTGAGATGATTTGTAGAGTGATCAATAGTGCTGGCTTACCTAAGTCTATCTAATAAGATCTTGTCATGCGTGAAGTCAAGAAATAAGACTTTCTGCTTACAAAAAAAGTGATTTCTTATATTTCTTATCCAACTCTTAGCCTGTTTCCCACAAGACTGTATGTCCCACATGAGCTAAACAAATTATGTAAAGTTCCTGTTGACATTGGAATATGGCCTCACCCTAAATTATCTAGGAAGACTGAGTGTCTCAAAATAAATACTACTGGAGTTTGTGTCTGTTCTGTGAACGTCACCAAAAACTCAGCAACTAAAATGCAACTAAAGTAAGAAAGATACAATAAAACAAAGCGAGCGTTGAAAGTCAAGTTTTTGTCAGCTCAAAAAGATTGTCATGTTTTACATGTCTTATTGTAACTACAAAGCCAAAACCTGTAATAGAAATGAGAAGGTAATGCAAGCATACCATTATAGAAATAAACTACAATGGAAGAGACAAGAAGAAAAGAAGCAAGAAATTATGAAACAACCAGGAAACAAAAATCAAAATGGCAACTGGGCACAAAGTTTCAGCTAGAAGATGAAAAAGGCAGATGATCTAACAGGGATAATAGTTGATAACACTGTGTGTACAATTTAAATTTGCTAAATAATAGAATTGTTCTCACCAAAAAAAAAGAAGAAAAGAAAAAGAAGAAAGAAAGAAAAGATGAATATGTGAGGTCACAGATGCACAAATTAACTAGACAGGGAGTACTTCAGAATATCTACATACATCTTAATTATACTTAAGTAAATCCAATTTTTTTAAAGTGTAAATTATGTCTCTTCTTTTTCTTCTCTTCCAATCCAAGTGAGAAACACAAAAAGGAAAGTTTGAATTAGCAGAATGGATATGTTTAGCATATTTAAAATATACTTTCTCTTTTTTCAACCTTATGCTTGTATACAGTGAAAACAAAACTAAAAAACCCTAGGCAACTGCTAAATCTCTACACTTTATCTCACAGTTTAAGAATTTTTTATTATATAAATAATTTATTTATATATGTATTTCACATCATTGTAATCCCCCGGGGTCACCCACCACCTCCCCTCCCTGGCCACTCCCACTGGTTCCCCCTCCCCGTTGTGTACTTTCATTTGGTTGTCCATATAGTAGTGAACCCATTAGGTTTCTGTCTTTTTCTTTCTGACGTGTTTCTGCTAGTATGATTTCTTCTAGGTACATCCATGTTACCATAAAATCATCAAATTTGGCATTTTTAATTGATGAGTAATATTCCATTGTGTATATTTACCACATTTTTTTATCCTTTCATCTGTTTTGGGACATTTGGGTTGTTTCCATGTCCTTGCAATTATAAATAGTGCTGCAATAAACATCCGGGCACAGGTGTCCCTTTGTACCCACATTGAGGTCTCTTTGGGTGGATTCCCAGAAGAGTGATTGCTGGGTCAAATGGTAGTTCCATTTTCATTAGTTTGAGGGTCCTCCACACAGTTTTCCATAGTGGCTGGACCAGTTTACATTCCCACCAGCGGCATAAGAGTGTTCCCTTCTCTCCACATCCGTACCAGCACTTGTTGTTGCCTGTTTTTTTGATGTGGGCCATTCTTACTGGTGTAAGGTGGTTATCTCATTGTGGTTTTGATTTGCATTTCCCAGATTGCTAGTGACATTGAGCAATTTTTCATATGCCTGTTGGCCATTTGTATTTCTTCTTTGGAGAAGTGTCTTTTTAGTTCTCCCCATTTTTTGATTGGGATTCTTGTTTTGTTTTTGTTTAGTTGTGTGAGTGCCTTGTGGATCTTTGTTATTAAATCCTTATCACTTTTGGATTTGCATTCGTCTGCCCTGGTTACCATACAAAATACCATATGCTGTGTAGCTTCAACAACAGAACTGATTTTCCTCACAGTTCTGGATGCAGAGCAATGCTAGATTAAGGTGCCAGCTGATTTGGTTTCTGATGAGGTTTCTCTTCCTAGCTTATAAACAGCTGACTGATTCACCTGACAGAGGGAGAGAGAGGGAGAGAGACAGACAGACAGACAGACAGAAACAGACAGAGACAGAGAGGCAGAGACAGAGAGAGACAGAAACAAAGGGAGAGAGAGATACCTTGCACTCCTTATAAGACCACAGTCCGTAGCAGAACTATATCTAAATTTTGTCTTGTAGATGCGAGAAGAGTTGACCTACATAAACTTCTGGATGAAGTACATAAACTTCTAGGTGAGTGAGAAGAAATGATGAGTACATAATAAATGGAATCTCTTAATTTCAAATAAAAGTAGTTGATTTTAAAGAAGTTTTTGTTATCCTGTCAGTGACTTATTAGTCCTTCCATTTTATGACTTTTAATTCATTGATAATCATTTATCAGTAAAGAGACATGCCTTATAAACTAAGTGGTATTCATTATTATAAATAATTATTACATAGATCTTATCTGAAACAAATAACCCTGTAGTCTTAAGGGAGTTTTCAATAATATACTTTAGTCTACTTGCAAAAATGGTCAGGCAAATTATACATACAGGGAATATGATCACTGTGAACAAGCTCATAATTCATGGAAATTTTTAAAAAATAATCAAATATTCATTCCATCAGAACTATTTTTTTTCATTGTGTGCTTCTTTATATTGATTTTTTAATTAGATATATATATATATTTCACATCTTTGTATTCGCCAGGGATCACACACCACCTTCCCTCCCTGACCATTTCCTCCCATCTACCCCTCCTCCAGTTGTGTGCATTAGTTTGGTTGTTAACTTGTTTAGACTTTTTCCTCCTGAATTTTTGCTTGCTTTTCCTATATCCCATATATTAGTGAGACCATTTGGTTTCTGTCTTTTTCTTTCTGACTTGTTTCTTCTAATATGATTTCTTCCAGGTACATCCATGTTATCATAAATTCATCAAGTTTGTCATTTTTAATTGACGAGTAATAATATTCTGTTGTGGATCAACAGAACTGTTTACACCAATTTTAGCTCACTGTTGTATAATTAGACAACACTCACTGTTTCCATTACTTTTTAATCCTATGTTTGAGGATGATACTACACAGATATAGTTGATATTATTATTATTATTATTATTATTCAAAGCTTAAAATACCATTCCTTTCTTTCTTCTTTAAGGGGAAGAAGTGGACTACGATGACCTGGACAATATTCTGAAATACACAGGGTTACTGAAGGAAAAGTTAAAGGAAAGCTCTGTGTTGATGAAAAGTTTGCCACTTGACGGTGAGTATTTAATATGTCAGTGAGGTATTCATCCATCTAATGACAGTCTATTGGTTGTCATGAGGAACTGGGAGGTTCCCAGTCACAAAGATGAATGAGACAAATTCAAGATCCTAAGGAAACACTCAATATAGATGAGCAAACAAAAATAAAAAACAGATGTTGTGCATCATAATATAAGAGCTTTAACATGAATAGATATTTACTGTTATGAAAATACAAAGGAGAGATGGACCAACTATGTCTAGAACCTCAGACTTCTGAGTGGATTTTACTACAAATGTGCCTGAAAGGTTTGATAGTAGAGGATCTCAGAATTAACAACAAGACCATTTTAAAATGCATAAGGTTATACCCAATCATAGCAAGTTCAGGATATCATGTGCAATCTCACATTACTTTCATATAGCATACACCATGGCATGCATAATATGCCAAGACACACTATAATTTGGCTCATCCTACTTAATAACTCAGATCTAATCCATCTGCTAAGTAAATGTAGTGAGCATGCCAATGACCAGGATGATGGTCAGGATTAATGAAATAATGAATGGAAATATGAAACTATTTTTAAATGCTTAAACTGCAGACTAAAGAGAATATTTCTAAAATTTTTAACTTAAAAAGCACAGCTGTGTTTTGTGTTTGTCAAATAATTTCTAAATCTAAGGCTTTTTTCTAGATCCAGGAGACATAAAGACACTGCTCAAAATGAAAATCTGTACCTAAAAAGTTCATAACCTAGTTATGTTAAATTTGACAGAGATACTTATCTTGAATTTTTGGATAAGCAAATGCAAACTATTTATTTGCATTTACCTTAGCTGTTTTACGAAATACAGGAAGGAACTTTAAAAGACGTAACTACAAAGACCAAGAGGATAGTAGAGATCACCATAGTGGATAATCGGCCTTGGTCGCTTTCCTGCTGCCAAGCTCCTGCTAGACCAGCACTGGGAGACTCCGAGAGGGGGGCCTCTGGCAAGTAGTCACCAGGTCGTAGTCCCTGGCGGCCACAGGTGTGGGGGATGTAGACTTTTCAAACTTGAACAAAGCGTAAGAATTGTTCTTCCTGACATTACTGACATCTGACATCTGACATTCTGACATCTCCTTACCAGTTACTCTCTTGTCTTATAGCTGCTGGAAAATTGTATGAGCATAAACTGCTGGACAGCATAAGGTCTCTCAAAGGTGAGTGAGAATGGAGATTCCTTGTGCTTTGTATTTACTCTTTTAAAGCCCCATTTATTCTTGATAATAGCTCATTTTTTCAGCTAATGTGTTTACTTATTGAGTGCTTTTGTCTCATCATTTACTACTTTGAATATAACTACATTTGAAGAAATTCTTTTCATCCTTCTCATAGTATTTCAAGTCCGATTTTCTGAAAGAATTAGTTTCTTGCCAGAATTCATCAAATTAACTAAGTTTCTTCCTTATAAATGTTTCACATGAACAATAGCCAAATCCCTGGAATCAAGGTTCTGTTCAACAGCTTTATGGTCATCCTTTCTATACCCACAGAGGATATATCAGATGTCTGAAGCTGCAATGGAACCAAACCCTGTGGACATAATGTTTTTTTCCTGCACATACATACGTATGATAAAGTCTAATTTAGAAATTAGGCAGTATGGGATTAACAACTATTAATAAACTAGAACAACTATAAAAATATACTGAAACAAGAACAACTATAAAAATATACTGAAACAAAAGTCTATAACTGCTTATTTGATTTATGTTCTAATTTTTACTCCAAGTTATTAAAAGTACTTTTTATCTGTGTAAAAAAATTATATGAGTGTGGTCTCTCTCTTAAGAGATCTTGTACATATTTTCAGATGCCATGTTAATCATGAAAACTGAAATGACAGAAAATGAACAGTGGATAAGTGAGACAACTGCATTTTCCCTTTGATTCTTTACACTTTAATACATACATTGACATGCCTTGTGTTTTCAGGTTTTCATTATTGTTTGCTTTTCTCATTCCCCTCCCCTCTGTTCCTAAGGAGTAGAAATTGATAGTAATAAGTTAAAACCCTTCATGGAAAAAACAGGCTTTAAGCTTGAAGAAGAAGAAGTCCAGGACCTGCTAAGCCACCTGCCCATTAATGGTGAGCTGCCCCTTCACTGAAACTTTGGGTTTATATACAAGAATTTCTGGCAGTATATTTAAGAAGAGGTTCAGATTACAATGTCAAGAGAGTAGTTTTAATTTTACATATAGCAAGTTTGACTTTGGACTGTACATTCAAAGGAAGTAAATATGAAGATGGTTGGAAATGAATATTCTAATAATTCACCATTTTTATCTTTAAGAGTTTAGAAGTTCACAGATAAGGAAAAGCTTAGTAATAAACCAGAGAACTAGCAAGATTTTCAGCAAACCAAAAAGAAAAACAGAGAGTACTTGACAAAATATGAGAGTAAGCAAATAAAATAAGAAGGGAAATAGCACTAATTGACCTAAATTCTAAATTACCAGACACAGCTAGATCAACATGGAGAACAGCAATAACTCCAAAAGTAATTTGCCTTTATATCAGTCATACCTGGTTTATGGTAGCATGACCTCATAATAATGAGACCCACAAGAGCATCCACTAGGAAGAGTTTCCAAGATAATTGCCCCCTTCAATAAAATAGCAAAAGTCTGGGATTAATTCCACTGGCACCAGTGATGCTATGCAATGTGTAAAAAATGTGGAACTTAAAATAAGACAGACAAAATCTGAACCTCACCTCTGAAAATTCTTGACTGTCACAAGATTGTGACAATCACAAGATTGGCCAAATTAACCCTTCTGAGTCTTAGTTCTCTTTTGTTAAAAAAAAAAAAAAAGTAAATAATGTCACAAATTCCTAGTACAGGATTTAGCACATAGTAGGCCTTTTCTAGCAGTTTTCACTATCAGTAAATACCAATAACCAACAGAAACTGATCTCAACACAATGAAAGTCATGCCTTTGCCTTGGCCACAAGAAAGTAAATTTTACAAGCACATTTTTTATTACTGGGATATAATTTCTCGGTATTTTTGATATTCCTAAAAAAGAATGGATATATTTTTTTGTTATTCCATTTTCTAGGTATCTTGAAACAGTGATGCTTCAAGAGTGATTTAGGTTGTGGAAGTATCAGCTATCTCCCCAAGTGTTGCTTTTCATGTCAGTGAGCTCCCAGGGAAGAACATTAAAGACCTGTTTCAAGTTATTCCTCTATCTTCTGTAACTAATTGAAATATAACAGAATGAAAAAGGCATTCTCCTGTGTGACACTAACCATCTAGAGCCATCAGATTGTTCCCTCTAAATACCCCATCTAAGAAGAAAATATAAAATATTTCTAAAAATTTAAAAATTTTTAGCAAAATTCAGTTAGGTTATTCAAAGTATATTATGTGTGGATAATGGAAGTGTGTCGTTAAATGTTAAACAGAAACAGGTCTTATTAATGCTTTAAACTAAATATTTCCTCTTGGAAAATGTATACCTTTTATTATAATCAATAAAGTGAGAGTTCAGCCGGGCACGGTGGCTCATGCCTGTAAGCTTCAGCCTACGAAGCGGCCGGGGATAGGGATCATGGTTTGAGTCCTGCCTGGGGCCCGTAGTGAAACCTAGTTCCAAAAAAATAGCTGGGCGTGGTGGTGCGCGCCTGTAATCCCAGCTACCTGGGAAGCTGAGGCTGGGGATTGCTTGAGTCTGTGGTACCCCGGGCAACGAGAGCCTGCAGTTCCATGGGCAAAAATAGCGAGACCTAGTCTCAAAAAAACTAAAAAAATAAATTTGAAAAAATAGCTGGGTGTGGTGGCATGTGCCTATAATCCCAGTTACCTGGGAAACTGAGGCTGGGAATTGCTTGAGTCTGTGGTATCCCGGGCAACGAGAGCCTGCGGTTCCACAGGCAAAAATAGCGAGACCCAGTCTCAAATAAATAAATAGATAGATAGATAGATAGATAGATAGATAGATAGATAGATAGATAGATAGATAGATAGATAGATAGATAGATAGATAGATAGATAGATAGATAGATAGATAGATAGATAGATAGATAGATAGATAGATAGATAGATAGATAGATAGATAGATAGATAGATAGATAGATAAATAAAGTGAGAGTTCTCCCAAATAAGAAAATAGAAAGGGCTACTTTTATTTTTTCAAGTAATATTGTTAATTAATTTTTTTTACTTTTTCAAATTTTTAAAAAGTAAAAAAGTACTTTTTACTTTAAAAACACATGTATATCTATATTATACATCTTTGTATACCTCAGGGTTGTATACCATCTTGTCACCCATTAACCATCATCTTAGTCTCTTGAGCTCATCACTCCTCCAATTTTACCCCCTTCCCTTGCTCTATGCTTCAGCTCTGCTGATAATTCATTAGTTTTAAATTTTACTTGTCCTTTTGGTTTTTTTTTTCCCTACATACCACATATATGTGAGACTATCCAGTATTTCTCTTTTTCTTTCTGGTGTGATTCCTTCCAGGGCCATCCATGTATCACAAATACATCACATTTGTCTTTTTTGATTGCTGAATAATATTCCATTGTGTATTTATACCACAACTTTCTGATCCATTCATCTGTTTTGGGGCATTTGGGATGTTTTGTAAATAATGTTGCAATAAACTTCTGAGTACAGGTGTCCTTTTGAATTAGTGTTTTTGTATCCTTTGGGTAGATTCCCCGAAGTGGGATTGCTGGATCAAATGGTAGCTACATTTTCAGTAGTTTGAGAGTCCTTCACATAGCTTTCCATAGTGGCTGGACCAATTTGCATTCCACCAGCAGTGTGTGTTCCTTTCTCTCTGCATCCATGCCAGCACTTGTTTTTGCCTGTTTTTTTTTTTTTAATATGGACCACTCTAAGGTGGTATCTCATTGTGCTTTTGAGTTGCATTTCCCTGTTTATAAGTGATGTTGGACACTTTTTCATTGACCTGTTGGCCATTTGTGTTTTGAGGTAAAATTGCTTTGCCACACCAGATGTGATTCTGAAGTACAGGATCACACCTCTTCAGATACATGTCACCAACCACTCCCACAGTCCTCCACCACAGGCTGTTGGGTTCACCCCCATACATTGCTTTCCATATCCCCCAGAAAGGGTTACTTTTAAAATGTCAACCCAGCACTCTACCATGTAGAGTTTACTTAATAGACTAAGTAGTGATGTTAGAAGTGTGAAGTTAAGAATCCTCTTCTTAGGAAACCTATACTCGAATGCTTACTGCAGAACTATTTACAATAGCCAAGCATGGGAAACAACCAGAATGCCCCCAAAATAATGAATGACTGAAAAAGATGTGGTATATTTACACAATCGAATATTATTCCATCAATCGAAGAAGACAAACATGTCATTTTCAGCAACATGGATGAAGCTAGAGGGAATCACGTTAGTGGTAATAAGCCAGAAGGAAAAGAGAAATACTGGATGGTCTCACTTATGTGAGGGATATTGGGAAAACAAACAAACTAACAGACAAGAAAAATTTAAGGCTACCAACAGAACTGAAGCAAAGATCAAGTGGAGGGTTGAGGGTAAAATTGGGGGAGAGGGAGGGAACAAGAACTTAAGATGGTGCATGGTTGATAAGATGATGGGAGAACCTCAGGATAGACAATGATGTATTATATGTGTGTGTGTGTATATATGTGCAATCAATAAAGAATAAAAATACTTTTTATAATTAAACTTTGTTTTCCCACATTTTTCATTCGGAATGAAAATAAAATGAAATTCTGGAGCAAATCATAGGAATTTGCCAAATTCTGTGTTTTACTGCAGTATATGAGGTTTAAATCTTCTGTCCTCTCTATTATTATCCCTATGCATAAAATTCTGTCTTGTCTTACAGATAAAGGGAAAGTTGATATAAGTTTGATAATGGATGAAGGAAATCTTTTTACAGGTGGGTTGTTTTATTTTTATTAATTAACCTTTCAGGAATTATGTAGTTGGGCAGAAAGTCATTTAAATAAAGGCAATAAGATGTTATAAGTGTCATGTTAAAAACCTACATAAAGTAAAGAAAGAACAGAATGATCACTTGCACCTGAGGAAAAAAGACTTAATGCTTAATAGGGCAGCAGATGAGTTGATCCTTCAAAGGTGAGTCAGTTTTGCCATATGGACATAGTATTAGGGGCACTCCTGATAGAGAAAAAAGTGTAAAAGACACCAAGATAAGAAACAGCATGGTACTCTAAGGAACTTGAGAAAATTGGCACAGCTAGAGCATGAAGTACTGTCAGGAGTTTGGCAAAGGATAGATTTAAGAGAAAAGAACAGAATGTGGTACACTGAGATACCATCTTACACCAGTAATGAATGGCCATATTAAAAAAAAAAAGACAACAACAAATGTTGGTGTGGATGTGGAGAAAAAGGAACTCTTACACTGCTGGTGGAAGTGCAAACTGGTCCAGCCACTAGTGAAGACTATGTGGAGGACCCTCAAACAATTGAAAGTGGAATTACCATTCGACCCAGCAATCCCACTACTGGGAATCTACCCAGAAGACATGAAAACACTAATTTAAAAGGACACCTGTACACACATGTTTATTGCAGCTGTTTACAATTGCCTAGATACGAAAACAACCCAAATACCCCAAAACTGATGAATGACTGAAAAAAAAGTGGTATATATACACGATGGAATACTACGCATCAATCGAGGACAAACATATGTCATTTGCAAGCAACATAAATGGAGCTAGAAGGGCTCAAATTAGCAGAAATAAGCCAGAAAGAAAAAGAGAAATACAGGATGGTCTCATTTATATGATGGATATAGGGAAAAACAAACAAACGAATAAGAAAAATTAGAAACAACCAATGGAGCCTAATGATGGAGCGAGAGAGGAGAAGGGGGAAAAAGGCAGGAGAGGCAGAGGGCACTAAAAAGTAGGATGGTTAACAGGTGTTAGGAAAATGGGAAAACCCCAAGGTACATAATAATGTAATATATATGTGCAAAATAAATTTAATTTTAAAAAATCAATTGTTACAGAGATAATTGACATTCTCTGTGGACATCTCTTCTCTCCTATTCTCCATTATACATTCCCAGATATAATAATCAGTACACTGGATTTGATGTTTATCAAACTTTTAAATCACACATATAAGTAAATGATATATTATTTTTGCATGGTTTATAAAAAAATAAATAAAATTTAAAATTTCTACAATAAAAAAAAAGAACAGAATGTGGTAGACTGAGGAATGACTCTCAAAGATATCCAGGTCCTAGTCACCAGAATTTGTTTATGTCACCTTGAATGACAAAAGAGATTTTGGAGATGTGATTAAGGATCTTAAGATGGAGTGATTATATTTGATTATCCAATATGTAAATACAATCTCAAGGGTCCTCAAAAGAGGAAGGCAAAGTGAGATTTGATGACAGAAGAAATAGAAGACACATGGCAACTAAATCAAGATACTGAACTGATGGCTTTGAAAATGGAAAATGGGGCATAAGCCAAGGCATGTAAGTAGCTTTTAGTAGTAGAAAGGACAAGAGAATGGGATACTCCCCTAGAATTTCCTCAAAGAACCAGCTCCACTCTCACCTTGATTTTAGTCCAATGAAATGAATCATGAACTGCTAATCTCCAGAGCTGTGAAAAGCCTGGCCACAGTAGCAGTCTGGGAAGTTGCTCTTTTATATCTGAAAACTCATTCCCATGGCTGCTCACAAGGGATATTAGGACCCCTTAATCAAGGGCTTCATGGAGCTCTAAAGCAACATGAAGAAAACAACCCTTGTGCATACTTCCTCCTAGGCACTCAGGCGGAAGACTGACTAACCCCAGACATCCCTCTCCCAATGGGAGCACTACGATGTGGTCCAGAGGACTAAAAGCAAGAGGTTTCTTCTGCTAGAACTGGCCATCCAATTGTCTAAATTGTCAAAAGTGCATCTTTTCCCCATTTATTGAGACATGCAACATACAATATCATATAAGTTTAAGATATATAAAGTGTTGAGGTATATATTACAAAAAGTTTACCACAGTTAAGTTAACACATACTTGAACCTAACATAGTTTCCATCTTGTATCTGTTACTTATGTGCATCTTCATATGAGAGAAGAACTACAGTGAAGGAAAATTTCACAAAGCCCTCCTACAAGCAGTGTGGGAGACAGTTGTAGGGGCAGGAATAATGCCTCCCCTTTTAACTAGGAGCTAACCCCAAGTTCATTACCAAACAGACTTGTTAACTTTGTGTTTTACCCACAATACTTTGGTGATCCCATCATTTTCCCTCTAGCATTTCACAACTCCTCTCTGCTTTTCTTATTAATCATCCTCTCATTCTCCCTATTTGCTGGTAAATATTTACATCTACCTACTAACTCACAGTTTAACTTTAATCATTGTGTTAATCAAAAAACTCTAACAGCTGGCATTCTTGCCAGACTTACTGTAATCAACAAACTCCATAAGGCATTTTTATAATACAGAGTCATCATTACCATGTTTTACTTTTCAAAGGTAAAAAAGTTGTTATTAGTAGCCTGGAAAATTTTCTGGAAAACATGGGGATAAAGCTCACAGATGATAAAGACATGGAGCTACTGAGAAATCTTCCGGTTGATGGTGAGCATTAAAAATATCACAGTGGGCTTACAAATTAATGTTACCTCAATTTAAAAGAAAGTAAAATTTTTCCATAATTAAAAATCACAGTGAATCTGCAAGAAAATTGAGTATATGGACTTCTATGACTCATCCTCCTGTTTGAGGAATGATCCATGCGCTCCAATCAGCAGAATAATTTCACCAAACTAAGAACTGTTAATTTCTAGAATAAAACATTAAAAAGTCTATGTTCCTAAGATTAGACATTTTATACTGTTTTAAGACATCTATATTGTGGCCTGAGACTTGAATTTTTCCCTTTATTACAGCCAAACACAGAGTGTATGTGAACAGGTTAATGAAAGAACTGGATTCTCTTAAAGGTAAGTGAGAAGTGTAATGAAAGAGCAAGTAAAACTGAGACCACTGAACTTGTGCTTGTTTTCAAAAACTCTGCCTATTTTATCATTCTTGAATGATTAATGCTGCTGTCCCAGCTGCTGCTAATTAGTGTTCATTATTTATGTACTCTAGGTAAACTACAATCACGAGGATGGTTTCACATAGTAAACTGAAAAGCAGTGGTTCCCAAACAAAGCTGTGCCTCAGAATCACTAAAAAAAAAAAAAAAAAGGAAAGAAAATTAGTATACAGAGGCACTAGACCAGTTTCCAATCACATTGATCTTGACCTTCTGATACTTAGAAACATCACAAAATTTCCCAGAGTGTTACCATAGAATAAATCTACGGACTAGGTGACTACATAGGTGGATGAATATATAGGTTTTCATTAGTTTAGCAAGTTTCAAATCCTACTATACATACATGTTTATAAAGGTTAACTTTTGGTTTTTCCCATGACTTATCAGGTACCCCCAACTTTCAATTTTCTACAAGTTTTCCTAAAAGTCGTAACAGATGCCACAGAGCAGGGCTTAGAAATTCCTGACTTACACAGGAAATGACATTTACTTGAAGAGCTTGTTTGTTCTATGCTCTTCCTTCTCTGTATAGTATTGATGGTAATATAAGCTAGAATGACTCACCCTTTACAGAATTATAAATATTTCTCATATCTGCCCCTTTCTTTCCTAAGGGACAAAGGTGTCTTTAAATAAAGTGGACATTTTCCTGAAAAACAGGGGAATTAATCTCAAGGAAGAAGAAATCCAGGAATTGAAGGATCACCTATCAGTTGATGGTGAGAGTTTTGAATATCAGTATGCCTTTAGTAAAACTTTTGGCATGAAGCTGGTATCTTCAAGGCTGGAATTACTGATGATAAGATGAATAGGAAAAGAAGAACAAAAAGGAGTAAGACCTTCACCCAGCATAGCTACCAAACTGAAGCCAGGTGGCTAGCACACAGGAAGGATTACCAGGAATGCTACCCAATTGCAGTCACTCCCCACAGGAAACACCAAGTCTAATCAAAATACTTGACTTTTTTTCTTACTAAATATTTTTTTAGTTTTTTTATTAATCATTTTGTTTACATATTTATTTAAACATATGTATATATGTGTATATATGTGTATATAAATAGATATGAAATATATATTGTATATAAATATATATGAAATATATATTCTATATAGAATATATGTAATATATAATATAAATATATATTTATTAAATATATATATACATAATATATATGTTCTCTACCCTATCACCTGTGAGCCTTCATCTTGATCTTCTTATATATGTTCCTCCCTTGCCTGATTTCTTCCTCCCTACACCCTCTCCCTAGCAGCCTGACCCAGCTCTTCTGTCTGTTTATTTGGCCTTTTGTTTGTTATTTCTATATCCCATCTATAGGTGAGATCATATGACTTCTGTCTTTTTCTTTCTAACTTATTTCTGGTAGTAAGATTCCCTCTAGGTCCATCCATGTTATCACAAATGCTTTATATTTGTCAGTTTTGATTGCAGAATAATACTGCATTATGTGAATATACCACATCTTTCTCAACCATTCATCAGTGTTGGGGCATTTGGATTGTTTCCACATCTTGGCAATTATAGATAATGCTGCAATAAACATACGAAAATACTCTAGATTTTAATCTTTGAGTCCCCACTGCTAATAATAATGACCAACATTTAACATAGTTTTGATGTTTTTCAAGGACTAGTCTAAGAACAGGGCTTATAGCAACTCATTTCATCTTCCAAACAACTCAATAGGGCAGATTTTATGTTTACATGTATCTTACATAAAAGGAAATTAAAGCATGAAGATGTTGATGTTGATCACTTGCCTAAAGTCAAAGAGCTAATAAGTGGTGGATACAACAATCTGACCTTAGAAACTGTTTGGATCATTCTGCGAATTGCCATGAACTACTAAAATCAACACATTTAAGAAACTATAAAGTTGACAAATGGAGTTAATTAGACTATTCTCATGCTTGTGGAACTGAAAAAAAATTCATTAGGAAATTTGGACGCTTGGCCCCTTGAGAAAGTAGTAAATATTGATCCAGGTCAATGAATCTATGCTTTCTAAGTAGTACTTTTCATTCTTGCAGCCCATAAACTTGAGTTAAATGCCACTGATGTGTTAGGCTAGGCCCTGGGGGCCTTTGCTTTAATAAATGGTAAGCAGTTTTTCAAAAAATGATGTTTTCTTTGGTTTTTAAATCCTTTTCCCTGACTGTTTTAATCTACCAGTGTAATAAATGGAAATTTGTGCAGTTGCCATGTTTCCCAGTATCCTGAAAGGGAGAAAGAATACCCAGCAAGTCGTTTAATCTAAAATAATTTAGGGTAATTTAAAGTAATTTTGTGAACTAACTTGTGCATTGGAATCATCTGAGATATGGTGGAAAATTGTTTCAAAGGCCAAGTAGGCTAAAATGAAAGCCTGATATAGTCCCAAACTATAGCCTTGAGAGATCCCTTATACTATTTAAAAATAGTAATATAGTAGTATTTATATTAACAACATAACAATAAAATGTTATAAATTATAAAAGAATACCAATAAAAGATTGCTATATTTGAAAAGGCTTTTCATTAAAAAAAATTTTTAAAGCAAATTCTATATCCAAGAACCTGGAATAATTATTGGTTTTAAAGATAATTCATTTTCTATTATATGATTGTATTTTGCTAGAACTTTATTATTTAGTAACTGTGGAGCACTGATCCTGTACAGACTAGATATGGAACTAATACCTAGTAAAAATACTGTTAGGGGAAGTCCTACCTTAAATCACAAAACTTGTAAACCAATATTACCTCATTGAAGAAAAAAAAAAAAACCTAAGACATATGCCACGCACGGTGGCTCGTGCCTGTAAGCTTCAGCCTATGAAGCGGCCGGGGCTAGGGATCGTAGTTCGAGTCCCACCTGGGGCCCACAGCGAGACCTAATTCCAAAAAAATAGCTGGGTGTGGTGGTGCACGCCTGTAATCCCAGCTACCTGCAAAGCTGAGGCTGGGGATTACTTGAGTCTGTGGTACCCTGGGCAATGAAAGCCTGCGGTTCCACGGGCAAAAATAGCAAGACCTAGTCTCAAAAAAAAAAAAAAAAAAAAGACATACACAGTGATTCCTAGTGTCCTAGCCACAGGGAATAAACAATTTTAGGATTATTATATATACTACAAGAGTATGAATGTGTTTGAACAGAGATGACTTGGCATCTTTGACCAAGCAGCATTAGATTTCCAAACTGAGCCTTGCCTATTAGACTAAGAACATCTTTTTACTTATCTTAACATCTCCACACAGTGTTTGTTAAGCCTGCAATTTTACACACTGCTTAAATGTATTCCTTGACCTCCAGTAACTTGAGATTTATAATCTGAGAACTTCTGACTAAAGAAAGTAAATGCACGGCCTATAAAATGCCCTTCCATGAGAATGAGTACGCAAAACAAGAGTTTGGTCATCACATCTGGGAATTTAACTGAGTACACATGATACATATCAACCTAGGAGCAGCCAGCCATGCACACCACACATCACTTGATGCCAAAGTGATCATACACACAAAGGTAAAGTTGGCACTGACAAAATGGAAACCCCATTTTAAACAACAAATATTAATTTTTGTAAAATTTCAGATTAGTCTATTAAGTGATAATACATTCTCCTAAAGGAAAGGATGGTGTTTTAGACCTTGCTTATGCACCAGGCTGTGTAGATTTTAATAGAGTGCAGGGGCTATGTGAGTTAAACTGATGATTCTCTGACATGATAAAATAATAAACATTTAGGGAAATGTTTTCAGGTGGTTAATTTGGGGTTCATAAGGATGTTTTTAAAATATCCTTTTTTTTCTAAAAACCATTTTGATGCTTTTTTATTATCTTCTAGGTAATGGAATGGTTGATTTAAATGTGTTGATGGATGAAGTTAAAAATATCACAGGTAAGTGAAGAGTTAGAATGTGGATTATATTATGTGGTCTTAAAGTTTTACATGACATGTTTTTCACACAAATGTTCCCTCCCTTCATTCATTTAACAACTGTATTCAGTGTTTATTGCATGCCCCACATTGTTCCAGGCACCTAGGATACATCAGTAAACAGAACAAATATCACTACCCCCATGAGCTTGCAAATAAATACATTATGTACTATGTGAGAAAATGACAAATGCTATTTTTTAAAAATGAAAAATAGAGTTCAAGAGACAGGAAAAGCAAGACATCTTAGTTTTCAATGGATAACCAGCCTCATTAAGAAGTAACATTTGCGAACCCTTGAGGATGGTGAAGGTTTTGACCATGTGGAGATGTTTAGGAATAGAGTGTCACAGGCAGAGAGGACAAAGACTAAAGCTCAAAGGAATATCCAAGAAACAGCATGAAGGTCAATATAGATAAAACTGAGTAAGTAAGAGGAAAAGTAAGAGAAGATGAGAAAAAGGGTGATGAAGAGACTAATCAAGCCCATGAAAACCCTGAAGGCATTTCAGCTCCTGTGAAAGAAATGGAAAGCCTGTGTAGATTTTAGAGCAGTGATATGATAATATCCAACCTGTGTTTTCAGAAGATCTTTGTAAACTCAAGGGTATAGATACTGAGTAAGGTAGAGTAGGGGGAAGAAAACAAGGATAGAAACAGGGGAACCATTTTAGGGGGCTTTGGGAGCAATCCATGTTAGAGATGATTATTCAGACTGGGTAGAAAACAATGATCATGATTGTTCATCTTCCAGAAAACACATTCATTTGTGGCAACTTTTTCCATCTCAGCCAGCAACAAGCGTATCTTGTTGACAATGAAGTGTATGTTTATAAAGCAGGTTACCACTGAAGATAAGTGGAACTCCAGCTCCAGGTAGCTGGAGTCTATATATGTTTTAAAAAGTCATAGTGGCCATGGACATTAACTAGACTGTTGTGGTGACCATTTTATCATGTGTATAAATATCAGATCACTAGGTTGGACACCTAAAACTAATATAATGTTAAGTGTTAATTATGTCTCAATTTGAAAAAAAAAAAAAGTCACCAGAATGTCCTAATGGACTAGACGTAAAGTACTAGATAAAAAGAGAAGTCAAGAATGAGTCCAGGGGGCCAGGCATGGTGGCACATGCCTATAAGTGGCAGTCTAGGAAGCCACAGCCAGGGCCAGAGATTGCGGTTTGAGTCCCACCGGGGGCACCTAGTAGTGAGACCTAGTCCCCAGAAAATAGCTGGGTGTGGTGGTATGCACCTGTAAGCCCAGCTATCTGGGAAGGTGAGGCTGGGGATTGCTTGAGCCTGTGGTTCCACAGGCAAAAATAGCGAGATCTAGTGTAAAAAAAAAAAAAAAAAAAAAAAAACAATGAGTCTAGGTCCACCAACCTGGGGACCGAGCCACTGGGGCCCCTTTCCCAACAGGAAGCAAAGGTGGCAAGGAACCCCGGGTAGGACCCCCCATGCTGGAAAGCCTAGGTTGGGGGTCCCAGGTGGGGTCCTAATAACCCCACCCACCAGCGGGTGACTGTACAGGGTAGCCATCTGCCAGCCCATAGGGCCGCAGCATGGTCCAACTCAGCCACTACCCCAAGGGGGCTTAGGACTGTGTCTGCCTGGTCTTCTGGGCTCCACTCCCATGCCAGGAGGAACCGGCTCACGGGCAGGGGGGGAGGAGATGTAGGATGCCTTCCATTTCACTCTCACTCCAGATAGTCTTCAGGAGAAAGAAGAGCACAAATAATACAAACACCATCATAGAATGGGTGAGGGAGCAGGTAAACGTCCAGCCCACACATCTGAGCAGGACACAAGAGATGGAATATCAAGAGAACCAGTGCATGCATAACCAGAAAAACAACTACAGAGACAAGATATCACTAATTCGCCGGGCACGGTGGCTCGTGCTTGTAAGCTTCAGCCTATGAAGCGGCTGGGGCTAAGGATCGTGGTTCGAGTCCCGCATGGGGCCTGTAGCAAGACCTAGTTCCAAAAAAATACCTGGGCGTGGTGGCGCGCGCTTGTCATCCCAGCTCCCTGGGAAGCTGAGGCTGGGGATTGCTTGAGTCTGTGGTACCCCGGGCAACGAGAGCCTGCGGTTCCACAGGCAAAAATAGCAAGACCTAGTCTCAAAAAAAAACAAAACAAAACAAAAAAAACAAAAAAGATATCACTAATTCACACCTACATGCTCACTGGGACTGTAAGAGCCAAAGTCTCATTTCTGAGATGCCATCTAAGAGAGCATGGTGCCCTCCCCACTCCACAGGAGAGGAAGACCACAGAGTCAGGGCATAGGCCCCCCAGCAAAGCTGCAAGCTGAGGCAGAGAAGATGATATACAATGGCCATTCACAGATGCCTGTATCCACAGTGTCTTTACTGACACTGGCTGAGGCCCCCTAAACCAGACACCAGAACCATAAGGTAAAGCAGCAAAACAACATAGGGAAGGGATTAGAGAAGACAACCTGCAACAAGAAAGCATGGACAGACCACAAATAAATAGACTGGCTGCCCAACGCAAAGTTAAGACTGAAAACCTACCAGCACAGTTTGCCTGGTCCCAAGAACACAGTCCCTCACCCAGGGAAAGGACACTGCCACAGGAAAGAAAGAGACTAATGGACTTAACACAGATTAACAAACAAAGAGGAGGGGTCTGAGTGAACAGAGGGAGCATCAGAGGGAGGGGAGGTATCCCAATAACCGTTTATGTTTACCAAGGTTGTGATTTAAAGATAGATAGATAGATAGATAGATAGATAGATAGATAGATAGATAGATAGATAGATAGATAGATAGATAGATAGATAGATAGATAGATAGATAGATAGATAGATAGATAGATAGATAGATAGATAGATAGATAGATAGATAGATAGATATACAAAAAATAAAATGCAGCTAAAAGAAAAAAAAATTCTAAAGTTTTTGTCCCAAACATTGGAAAAGATAGACTTGTTGCTGGCTGAGATGGAAAAAGTTGAATGTGTTTTCTGGAAGATTAACCCAGAAAATGCAGACCGGGGAGTAGAAAAGTGGGACTTGGAAGGATGAAAACAATGAAGTATATGTTTATAAAGCAGGTTACCACTGAAGATAAATGGAACTTAATCCCACTGATAAATCCCACTGATCTGATAAATGGTGTAGAACACAACCTTAGGGAAGAATGAAAGACAGCAGCTAAATAGCTGGAACAGTCTACCCAGGTAGCTACTAACCTACAGACCCTTCCACATATATTTGTAATTAACTTCCATTTAACAACAAAGCAACTCTGAACTTCCACCTAATAAGATGCAACTCTGCTTCATGTAAAGGAAGGAGAATGAAAAATACAGTTTCATTAGTATGTCTTTGGAGGATAATCATACTGTCTCTGAATCATGTTAAATACTTCTCAAATTTAGTTATGTCATACCTGAGTATTCTGTTACCTAAAAACTAAATGTAAAGTTACAATAAAATGTATATTTAAATTTAAAAGGAAAAAATAGAGAAGAAAATAGATTTTATATCTACTACATTTTTGCCTCTATTTTTGCTCTTTAAAAATCAGTGATAAATTTCATTGTATATTTGTAATTAATTTCTACTTCTCTTGTAACCTTTAAGATTATTTCTCTTTGAAGTTCTCATTATGTTGTGACCAACTGTGAACTTCCTTTTAATTATCATGCCTGGAATTGTGATTCCTGAAACTAAACATTCATGCTCTTCTTGAACATTTGGAAACTCCATTATGCTTCCATATTGCCCCTTGCCTTTTTTCTCTTTTCTCACATTTTGGAAACTCCTATTATACATATGTTGAATTTTCTGCTCTGCTCTTCACATTTTTTTTCTCATTTTCCCCCTTTTTGTATTTATGCTAAATAGTACTTTACTCTCTCTTCTACTTCACCAATTCCATATATCGCTATAATTCATGTTATTTGTCCATACTATTTGATACAATAATTTCAATAACTTTAGTTTTATATCTAGATATTGTTTTGGTTCTTTTTCGAATTAGTCTGTTCTTTTCCCCTGTTTCTTGTTCTTATGACCGCTATGCTTTCTTCACTCTTTAATGGATTTCTGTTTCAGATTCATCTCTCATGTGCCCAGCTTGCAGTGTAATTATTTAAATATAAGTTCACTTAAGGGGAAAGGTTTTACAGGGCCAACTTAACTGTCATTTTGAAAACTAGTTCAGTGGAACTAAAACCTTCAAGCAACAGAAGATGAAAAGGAAGGTGAAGGGGACAGGAAGGCCCAGAGGAGGGCAAGGATTAGAAGGGAGAAGGGGGGGCGGGGGCAATATAGCTGTTATCCTCATGGTTGATTATTTATATTGTCATCAAATAGCATCTAAATTACCAAGAAATTATACAATTTCTGTTTTACTTACTATGTATGATAATGTCTTCCTATAAGACAGTCACTTAAGTTGGAAGAAAAATGTCTCCTTTTCCTTGATTCTGAATAACTAAACAAGTCTTCATCATTCCTTGTTTTTTCTCCTTTACCTGGAAAAGATGTTTCATGTATATACTTGTTTTTCTAAAGGAGAGAAGATCCATATTCAGGACCTGGAAAACTTTATTAAAAACAAGGGAATAGAGTTCACAAATAAGGAATACAAAAAGTTGCTGAAAACTCTACCAGTTTCTGGTAAGAACCTAAGTGTATTCTACTTCACTGATGTCTAGATGTCCAAAAATGTGTTCATTCAATAAACACTAGCTGGAGGTCTGTTGTGTGCCTGGCCCTATACTAAACAAAGGGGAAGCAGGGACCATATTTTCTAAAGTCCCTGCCCTCTTTAAACATCAAAGAAATTTGATCCTAAGATTTTGTATAAGAAATTCTAATGTTTGAAACATTTTGTGTCAATATTTTTAAAAGATTCTCATTTTTTTTAAATTCTGTTCTTAGCATTTTGATTTTAGTTTAGGAAAGTAGGACACTCTTTGGCCAAAAGCACCACATAGGATAAATTCTTTCTTCCTTTTGGGAGAAATCTGAGGTATCAGCTACAAGTTGGAAGAAGATGAAAAAGCAAAAGGGTTGGAAAGATAAGAAAATGAAGCTTAATTATATAGGAGAAAATGAAAAAGAAAGGGCCTAGTACAGTTCAGCACAGTAGGGTGCTAAAAGTACTCATGTTCTAGCCAATGGACAGATTCACTGCACTGGATTTCCTAAATCCTTTTCATTTCATTGAAAATTATGATAAATGGCCGGGCATTGGTGGCACACGCCCGTAATCTAAGCTCTAGGAGGCAATAGGCCTGGGATCGCTTGAGTTCACGGGTTCAAGATTACCCAGAGTAACAAAGCAAGACCTGGTCTTGAAAAAGCAGTCCGGCGTGGTGGTGCACGCCTGTAATCCAGCAATCTGGAATCCCCTGAGGATGGGGATCCCTTGGGTCTGTAGGATCAGTATGACCCCAGACAACATAGTGAGACCTAGTCTGAAAAAAAAAGGAAAAGAAAGAAAATTGTGATATATGTCTAAGTCTTCCCTTTTATGACTCTCCAAAACCTCAATTAAGTGTTTTATCTTAACAGCTGATAAAAAGGTATACAAGAAAGAGTTACTGGATGCTGTGAAATCTTTCAAAGGTGAGTGAGAACAAAGATAGGAACAATAGAATTTGAGATTCTTGTTAAAGTTTTCAATAAAATATTCAATAAAATATTATAATATGCATCATTTCAAATGATAGTCTACATCTTGAACATTTGACAATAATCTGGAATGTATAGAGCATATAGAAAAAAATACGTAATCATAAGCCCAAATAATAGTGCCTATTTTATTATAGTGCCCTGGGGTTTTTTTCTGTGTATATGTGTATGTTACATGCTTGTTGTGTATTTTATGTGCCCTATACTTAATCCTATTAGAGTTAAATCCTATTAAATGTTCATATAAAAGTGCTGCATAGCATTTAAAATTCTTTATAGCCGGGCATAGTGACGCTTGCCTGTAGGTAGCAGTCTAGGAAGCCACGGCAGGGGCCAGGGATCATGGTTCGAGTGCCACCAGGGGCACATAGTGAGACCTAGTCCCCAAAAGATAGCTGGGCCTGGTGGCGCACGCCTGTAAACCCAGCTACCTGGGAAGGTGAGGCTGAGGATTGCTTGAGTCTGTGGTACCCCAGGCAATGTGAGCTTGCGGTTCCACGGGCAAAAACACCGAGACCTAGTCTCAAAAAAAAAAAAAAAAAAAAAAAAAAAAAAAAA
>PVHY01009105.1:0-12505 GCA_004024945.1 Uropsilus gracilis | reverse complement strand
GGTAGAATTTCCAATTGAAATTACTAGGCCCAATTGGAATTATCTTAATATGTTTAAGGCTTTGATGTATACAAGTGAATAAGGATACCCATGATCACTATGCCCTGGCCACAGAATGTAATTCTCTTTGTTTTTCAATCCTTGCTAACTTGATAGATGAACTGAACTTAATTCTTTTAATTTTTTGTTATAAACAAAGTTGAAAGTGCTTTTATATCATGTTTTTCAATCTTGGAGTTACTTGACCTTTTGCCCATTATCCTGTTGGAGTCTAAGCATTTTTCCTAGTCATATGAATGACTTCTTTATATATTAAAGATATTATCACATTATCATAAACATAGAAAATGTCTTCCCATTTGAATATTTATATTTTATTATGTTGTACTATTTTACAGTAGCTTTATTGAAATATAATTCACATGACTTATAATTCATTCATTTAAAGTGTACAATTCAATAGCTTTTATTATACTAATGGAATTGTGCAACCTCATCACAATGAATTTTGAACATTTTCACCACACAAAAAAAGAAACTCTTTATCCATTAGTAGCCACTACCCATTTCCTGCAATTCTCCCAAATCTAGGCAATCACCTCTTTACTTTCTGTCCATTATGCTGTATTTTGACATATAAAGATCTTCCTCATTCTTTTTATTATTTCTTCTTACCCCTTTTTCTGTTAGAAAATTCTTTATTATCTAAACAGTATATAAGGAATTATATACACTTTCTCTTTTTACATTTAATTCATCTGAAATGTAAGAATTGATTTTTTTTGAAATCTTCATATTTTATGATGCTTTGATGAAAACTACACGAGTGGTTTTTATTTATCTTATTAATTAGAGCTTTCTTTAGGCATAATTAATCACATTAAGAAGATAGTTGTTACTGTAACATGTTTCTATTTCTACTTTTTGACCAGAATAAGTGGGTTGTCGTCTTTGCTTAATTTATCAGAATTGCAGAACTCCTTTTGTGCATTTTTCTGCCCAATGTAAACTGCCCCCAGAAGTTGAATTATGGGAGCATGTTCTGTTCCTGACTCAGCTGGCTGAAAACAGCCTTTTTGTGCTTTTATTTGTACGTAGGGGCTGTGGCCTGCATTTTTCATTTTCTAATATCCTTACCTACACTTTCTTGTTTTTATTAAGGAGGAAAGGTTAATATCAGTAACTTGAAGAATGTTCTACAAAACACTGGATTCAGTCTCAAAGAAAATGAAATCCAGGACCTGGAAAACCACATACCCGTTACTGGTGATTATTTAAGACTTCTTTATCCTATAGACAATGATTAGTCCACAGTGCAAAGTGAAGAAAGATAAATTGGAAAGAAAAAAGCTGGGGGCAGAGATAAGTGTTCTGTTCTAGAATCCAGATTACAGACTTTTACAAGATTCAGATGATAAGGATCTTATCTGGGGAAACACACTGGAAAATACCGAGAAGACTGAATTAATGTGGTAGATGAGGGGAAAAAATACTAAAAGTGTGAACCAGAGGTTTATAGTGTATATGATTCACGCACGCATGAATGCACGCGCACGCACACACACACACACACACACAAGCAAGAGAGAAAGGAGAGAAGGAGGATCAGAATGAAGAGAAAAATGTTTAGGACATAATTGAGTTGAAATAATTACAGTACATTTAAATACATGGAATCAAATAATTAAAATGCATTTCCATTTATCAGTATTTGTTAACTTATGCTATCTTCAAACCATGAGAACTGCCAACAGGGTTAAGACAACACCATAGAGTATTCCCATGAATACAGGAATACCAAGAGTGGAAAAATACAAACAAAGGAATCTCAAATGAGAGATAAATAAAATTCAAAAGTAGGTTAAAGGAAGCAGAGATGAGGAAAAGATGAGAAAGTAGCTAGGAAAAGATATAGGATTAAAATACACTGATATTAATTCATTTTAAAATAATAAATCCATTATATATTAAATTAAAATAAGTATTAAAACATATGTTTCCAAAACAAAAAGTTAAATGAGAAATGGATGTTCCTTTACATAATTATAAATCATTTTACCAGCTGGCTGGTCTCTCATATATGCCTCTGCATTAAATCTATTGGGATATGTTGTTTTGTTGAAGTATAGAAGACAATATAGTTGCACACAAATGTATATATTTGGCAAATGAAGGAATTTTCCAGATAATCATGGATATTCTTTGATATTATCCCAATTAGTAGTGACTTCTTAAAGTTTAGTTGCAATAGGGGCTTAGAACTATCTTAAAATCTGTTTATTGTGCATTTTCTTTTTTACCTGCATGATTATGTAACATCGTGCTTTGGTCATTTAGAAAATATTGCTTCACTGCATTACACAGATCATCCAAATATTAGCATATTTCACTAATCAATATTTTAAAAAGTCATACTTTTTGAGTTTGAGTTCTAGGAAACTATGAAGTCACAGTGCAGGAGGATTCCAAAATTCATTGTGTTTGAAAACTTTACCTCTGCTATTAAGATATTCTTCAGTTGTGTTTGTTAAAATGACAGGTTTGTTTTATTCTTGTACAAAATGTTTCCTAAATACAAAGCTCTGAATAGCTGTACTTTGTTCATCAGTCGTTTTTGCAAGTGAAAATGGAATTCCATGAAAAAGTAGCTAGTTTACTTGTACCTCAAGTCCTTTCCCTCAAGTAATCATCGTATTGTAGAATGCAGTTGAGTTTCTGCAAACTTCTCATTGCATTACACAGAACATTTAAAAGATATGTTTTCAAGAGTTAAGAGTTTATAAAATGATTAGTTTTTCTTACTTTTTCAAGGACATGTTAAGGAAACTGACACTATTTTACCCCAGGAGTGTACCCTAAAACACAATGGCCACTGCTAGTTGTTCTTGCTGCCCTGATTGATGCAGAGGTGCTGTAGTTTTACCTATCATCACTTCTGTGCCAGCAGGGCAAATGTCAACACAGTGAAAAAAGCAAAGGGTAGGGGGTGACCTAGAGGACTGTAGTTGGAACCTGTATCGGCCTTCCACTTGGTGTAAGAGAACTAGGTCTGTCAGGACAAGCACTCACCTGCAAGCTGGAGCTGCTTTTAAATAAAAATATTCCATTCGGCCAGGCACAGTGGCTCGTGCCTGTAAGCTTCAGCCTATGAAGCGGCCGGGGCTAGGGATCATGGTTCGAGTCCCGCCTGGGGCCTGTAGTGAGACCTAGTTCCAAAAAAATAGCTGGGTGTGGTGCCGCGCACCTGTAATCCCAGCTACCTGTGAAGCTGAGGCTGGGGATTGCTTGAGTCTGTGGTACCCTGGGCAATGAGAGCCTGCGGTTCCACGGGCAAAAATAGCGAGACCTAGTCTCCAAAAAAAAAAAAAAAAATTCCACTAACCATAATACAAAGCTTTTTTTTTTTTTTTTGGAGACTAGGTTTTGCTATTTTTGCCCATGGAACCACAGGCTCACATTGCCCAGGGTAGCACAGACTCAAGCAATCCCCAGCCTCAGCTTCCCAGGTAGCTGGGGTTACAGGCATGCGCCATCACGCCCAGCTATTTTTTGGAGACTAGGTCTCGCTACGTGCCCCTGGCGGCACTGGAACTGTGACCCCTGGCCCCAGCCACGGCTTCCTAGGCTGCTGCTTAAAGGCATGTGCCACCATGCCCAGCAATACAAAGATTTTTAATAGTTAACAGTTTGTGAAATAAAAAAAAAGAAGTTATATTAGTTGAATGGATATATGTATAGCTTAAATATTCCTTCCTCTATTATAAATTGAAAATATTCAAATTGAAATATATAATAAAATTGAAAATATACTAAAGTTCCAGAATAAAGCATTTTAAAATATTGGTATTCCACCTGCCATAGCTTTATTGAAGAATTTTATATAGGGGGCTGGGCATGGTGGTACACATCTTTAATCCCAGCCTCTGGAGGCCAAGGCTAGGAATCGCTAGAGTCCGCACAATGGGGACAACCCTGGGCAACATAGCAAGACCTAGTCGGAAAAAAAAATAATAATTTTATATAATGTTTCAAATCTCATTTTCTTCTTCTGAATCTAAATTCTGAATTTTCTTACTATAGATGGAAAGGTTGACTTGGATTTATTGATGGATGCAGTGGATCTTTTTACAGGTGAGTGAGAAATTGTATAAGACATTATAAAGTTAAAAACGCTTGATGTTTTGTAGAGTATCATTAAGTTCATTCTATTCTTTTACCTATTTGTTGATATTTTGTCTTAGTGGCAATGGTTTAGGAAATTAGAAATTTGGGGGGAAAGTAAGCACACTCAAGAAGTTATTAGTTCTTCTAATATTTTGTCCTGTCATGCTCATTTCTCCAGTGATTAGAGAATCAGAATATAGGTGCATACAGTGACGCTCAATGTAAAGTTTTTGTGTCAGGAAACATGGCCACTGTGAATAGTCACATTCAGTAACAGAGCTACTACTCTACTTGCCTGCAGAATGATGTAAAATCTATATAACATCATAAATCATGGAGCAGTTCTACAGACTCCATGTTACTCCATGTTATATTGACCCATTCACAGAATAGCAGTTTCACCCTCTTATTTGGGTGAAAATTCCCTTTCAGGTAACTGTGCTGTATTGGATCATGTTTTCCATAATTCAGAATAACTAGATCTCCTGAAACAATTCCTCTCTATTCAAAGGAGAAAAGGTGGAGGCCAATGACATTAAGAATGCTCTGGGGAAAATGGGAATCAAGCTCACTGAAAAAGAACAGATGCTCTCGAAAATTCTGCCTGTTTCAAGTGAGTGCTTAACATACCATCAAGATGCAGAGAGAAGGCCAGGCATAGTGGCGCATGCCTGTAAGCGGCAGCCTAGAAAGCCTCAGGCAGGGCCAGGGATCGTGGTTTGAGTCTGCCAGCGACACGTAGGAGACCTAGTTTCAAAAAAATATCGCTGGACGTGGTGGTGCATGCCTGTAATCCCAGCTACCTGGGAAGCTGAGACTGGGGATTGCTTGAGTCTGTGGTACCCCGGGCAACGTGAGCCCGTGGTTCCATAGGCAAAAATAGCGAGACCTACTCTCAAAAAAAAAAAAAAAAAAAAAAGATGCACAGAGAAAGATGTTATTTTGAGCTTTGCGTGGGAATTATCCAGTCCCCTAAGAAGACCTTAGCTAAATGCAACTCAGTCATAAAAAATCCTGTTCCTATGTTTTAATGTGAAAGTGAGAAACTTCTCTCTTTTCCCTTCAGCCACTGGGCCTCTAAATGTTTTAACTGTGACAGACAGCTAGATCCTCCTGGAGCCTGTTTGACTGTGCCCCACACAGCATCAGTCCCTCTCCTGGTACCTCCCATCTCTCCACAATCCAACAAAGACCCTAGAAGCCAGCCTGCCCAGTCCCTGGGGCCCCCTACAGATACCCTTTCCCCCACAGAGTGCCTGTGTTTGCTGTGTTTGCCACACAAGAGCAAACATAGACAGCGCCAAGGGGGCTAGGGCCCCCGTGGCAGAAGTAACTCCCTGACAGCAAAATACTCAAGGCCCATCTGAATTCTACATTCACCTAGGCTGTGACTACTCACACTGTCAAGCTTTCCCTCAGACTGCCCTTATGCCACTATGAGCATCTCGGCCTTCTTATAAAATTGGCTCTGAGAGAGCAGAATAGAGATACAGAAAGAAGCAGGGGGACTGTAATGGCGACTACTGCAGACATGTGCCAGATGCAGAGGTTCAGTCAACACTGAAGACGCTCCTGTCACAGGACAGACACCTCTGGGACTGACAGCACCTGGGGATGGGTTGGCTGATAGATGTCCCCTCTTCTCTGTTTCAGTTAAATTTTACATCCATTTATGAAAAGAGATTGTTTGATTGTTTTTGTTTTTGTTTTGAGACTAGGTCTCGCTATTTTTGCCCGTGGAACCGCAGGCTCTCGTTGCCTGGGGTACCACAGACTCAAGCAATCCCCAGCCTCAGCTTCACAGGTAGCTGGGGTTACAGGCGCGCACCACCACGCCCAGTTTTTTGGGGGGGATTAGGTCTCACTACGTGCCCCCAGCGGGACTCGAACCAAGATCCATGGCCCCAACTGTGGCTTCCTAGACTGCCACCTACTGGCATGCACCACTATGCCCGGACAAAGAGATTGTTTGAGAAACAGAACTTCTTCATTAATTTAAATACTCTTTTATATGATTGTCTGGATTGATAACTTTTTACTATCATCCCTATATAAGATTATTTATTAGGACTAAATGTAAACTGATGGGAATTTCTCATGGGCCTAGAGCTTATGCAAAGAAAACAGACAAAGGCAGAGGGATCAGGGTGCAGTGAACAAAAAGAATGATAAAGAAGAGTGTGTGTGAGAGTGTGTGTGTGTGTGTGTGTGTGTGTGTGTGTATTACAGCCTGCACCAACTGTTGCCATGTATTCAAATGAGGGGATAGGTTAAACACATTGAGAACAGTTCCTATCTTTTGTTATTGTTTGATGGTGAAATAGAAATAAATTTCTAGGTGAGTCATGTCTTAACAGTATAGAGTCCCTTATCCTCTTTTTGACTTTTTGTCACATTTTATAGATGATGGAAAACTATATACAAAAAGATTACTAGAAAGTGTGAAGTCTCTCAAAGGTAAGAATCTATGAAAACAGTAACCAAAATATAGTGTTTACAGTTATTGATTTTTTATTAGAATCTTGCTATTAACTTTCATTTGTTTCATGATTCTGAATAATCTATTAATTATTCTTTGGTATAGCGATAGATAATTGAGGAAGCAACTGTTAGGAAAATGCAGCAACTCTAAAATTTTGATTTCATGTAGTTTGGTTATTTTAATCATAATTCACTAAAATTGTCTGATCCTTCTTCTTCACATGTTATTACTTCCAGGGAAAGTTATAGCAGAGTTAAGGAAACTTCTCGATGCCCACCCTTCATTCTCCGTGTAGGGAAGAGGCATACTCAAATTTAGCATCTTCCGTTTTGTGAACTTATTTGCACTTCTTACATATTTTCACTTTTCTCCTAAGGGAAAAAAACCAATGTCAATAAGCTTGATACTCTTATGAAGGCCATAGGAGTTCATCTGGAAAAAGATGGCTTTGAGGATTTACTGAGCCGTGTGCCTGTTGATGGTGAGTTTTTCAGATACTACTGTACTTCGAGGGAATCAGGGTTCTATATGGGACTTGAGAAAGTAAATCTCTTTCTTAATCTCTCTGAAAACCCAATGAACTATTTCCAACATATATAAAGCAGAGAACAATATAACACAAACACTTATTTGTTGGGATTTTTTTTTTTTTTTTTGAGACTAGGTCTTAGTTGCTCAGGGTAGTTTTGAACCCACGGACTCAAGTAATCCCTAGCTTCAGCCTCTGGGTGCCACCACATTCAGCTAACACAAGCACTTTGTGTGGCGTGTGCCACCACATTCAGCTAACACAAACACTTGTGTTTCCACTGAGTTCAAGTTAAAAAGTGTTACTATATTGTCCTATATCTTCCTTCCTTCTTATGCCATTGTTTTAATAAGATAGCGTCCTACTAAATGACTCAACAAGACAAATTTAGCAGACCAAAAATGACAAAGATAGGATAATACATTAGGAAGAAATTGGTAAGGGATGAACCCCAGACTAAGATGATCTCATCTGAGGGTCTGTGTTCAGATCTAGTGCTTTTATCATTAAAATATTGATCATTTTAATGATAGGCTTCCATCCAAGAGTGAAACAGCACATATTTTAGCAGAGCCAGACACAGCAACTCAAAATAAACACATCACTCTTCTGCCCTAATTCAGGTTCCTAGGGATTGTCAGGTAAACCACTGATACAGAACCACTGTGCCACAAGGAGTTCTTTCTTTCATTTAACTGATTCAAGCTACATTTAACTGGTTCAAGCTACACTGAACTAAAGTGAACAACTAATATCCCCTAGAGTAAAGAAAATAAGGCATGATTCCTGTCCTCAATTAGCTTTCAGTCTTGGGAGATGGACTTGAGGAACAGGAGCAAAATGTGGAGAGTGGGAAGATGGCACAGGTTCAGGGTTTAGGGTCACTGTTAATGTTAATAAGTGACTCCTCAAGTTGAAATTCAATCATGTCTGTATTCCCCTGACTGAGTGTGAAGGGATAGCCCTAGTGAAGAGGATGACTATAAAACTGGTTTCCTTCCTATGTAAAGGGTCATGTGGTACTTTATAGAAAGTGGTGCTAATTAAATGGCTATATTTAAATTAACATCTTGATCTTTTTCCTTCCTCTTTTTCTTGCTTATTTTGAGTTAAAATGGTAACTAAAGAGAATTATGGGAAAAACCCTCAATTCCAACCATTTATATTACAACTCAAGTTTTTCATGAGTCAGAGGTTTGGATTCTGTATCTGAACTGTCTTTTGTTACAGAGAATAAAATGGCTGGCTTGAAAGTGGTGATGGATGAAGTAAAAGCTTTTACAGGTGAGTAAGAAGATACGATGAAAAGAGATTCATTCATGAAAGCCTTTATGCTTCACAGACAAAAAATTAGGTGTTTTAAGAGTAGGTTTCTCTGCAGGTTATTACTGACATTCTAGATTGACTCTAACAAATTCAATGATTAAATGTTTGTCTTATAATCAAAAATACAGAACCAACACCATTAATCTTAAGGTGAAGCTTTGTCAAAAGGCCAGAAAATTGTTGCAAACATCCAATAATTCATAAAATATGATGGCAATTGAATTACATTTAGAATTACATCAACTTTTCTTTTGCCTGAATTAAAGTTTCTTTAATGCCTATTTTTATTTTTTTTTTTTTTTTTTGAGACTGGGTCTCGTTATTTTTGCCTGTGGAACCACAGGCTCTCGTTGCCCGGGGTACCACAGACTCAAGCAATCCCCAGCCTCATCTTCCCAAGTAGCTGGGATTACAGGCACGCGCCACCACACACAGCTATTTTTTTGGAACTAGGTCTCGCTACGGGCCCCAGGTGGGACTCGAACCACGATCCCTAGCCCTGGCCTCTTCATAGGCTGAAGCTTACAGGCACTAGCCACCATGCCCAGCCTTTATTTTGAATTTTTTGATTTTTGATTCATTTATTGCTACTGAAGTACCATTACCCCAATTCTTTGTCAGTCTTTTGAAAATATAGGATTTCCCCTCTCAGATGTATTCTATTTGTGACAATCTAATCTGACTTACTAAGTCCAGGATGTCCTTTGAATCTATATAGTTTAATAAGTTTCACTTTTCATTGGCTCTTCTAATTAAGCATGAGATCACACAGATAATGTTTTTCATGATTTGAAATCAGTCTATTCCTAAAATTCTGTTACCAATCCCTTATTTCTAAGGGGAGAAGGTTGATGTCCACGATCTAGGCAACGTTCTGTGGAAAATGGGGGTAATACTCCCAGATGGGGCACTTAAGAAGCTGCTGAAAACTCTGCCAGTTCACAGTGAGAATTTAAACATCCTTTGAAGCTTACTTTTATGGGCTTGTGTGTGAAAACTGCTGAATGTGTATGTGTGTCCAATAAAACCCACTTGGAAAATACAATTCTCAGACAAGAAATTCTATCTTGTTGCTTGCATTCTAATACTGAAAGTTGGCAACATCTTTCAGGAGTCCCCCACATCAAGGTTAAATTGTCCTGTGACCCTGGAAGCACCACCTAAGCTAATTATGACCAAGGAGAAGAGGGAAACCAGGGGAGTAAGAGAAGGAAGGAAAGGGGGAGAAACTGGGACATAAAGACATATTTAATCCAACTAACAGGTGGATTTACATAAGCTTTTATCTTTAGTTTCATTCTTACGTGGGGGTAATAGAGAAATAAATTTGTAGGATTTTGTCCCTTGAAATGATGGCTATTGAGTTATCTTTGTGCTTTCTTTGTGCTTTCTTTCCCATCATTTAATACTGTGTCTTTTCTTACAGCTGATGGAAAAGTTTATAAGAATAGGTTGCTTAAAGGTGTGAAGGCCCTTGACGGTGAGTGAGAGCATGGTGAAAGAGCAAGTGAAAATAAAATCCTAGTTTCTAGCATTTTCTTCTAAGTGTTGTTCCAGTTTTGCTTCCTAGAATTTTCTTGATCCGTTGTTATGACTCATAACTTAGTATTCTTCTCTGGGTGCATTGGTTTTTTGGGATACCAGTCAAAGTATTATGTTGCCATGGGAAATTTATGTTTTCTGGTTTGAACTGTCTAAACTGGTTGTTATTTCAACTGTCAATAGACTTGCCAATTCCTTTCTCTTAGTCTTTCAGAAAACTGAAACAGAGCCCCCCTAGAGAAGTATTAAAAAAACTACCCTATTTCCATCTTAATTCTGTGCATACTTTATTTTTAATTTTTAATGAGAGAAATATTTTTAAATAAAATATTACAAGAAAATGATCCAATCCTACTGCTTAAATAAATGCTGCAAAGAATTTAAAGTCAAGTCAGAAGGATGCAATAAACATTAAGGCGACTGTAGTTAATAATATGATTAGTATATTGGAAGTCGTTAAAAGTAGATCTTTTAAAAAGATCTTGCCACCAAAAAAAGAAATTGTAACTTTGTGTGACGATGTATGTTAACTTCTTATAATGATCATCTCATAAATACTGAACATTATGTTGTATACCTGAAACTATGTAATGTTTTATTTATTTATTTATTTATATTTTTGAGACTAGGTCTCACTATTTTGCCTGGGGTAGTCCCAAACTCATGGACTCAAGTGATCCATAGCTTCAGCCTCCCAGGTAGCTGAGATTACAGATGTGAGCCACCATGCCCGGCTTGTTTTATTTTAAATATATCTCAGTTTAAAAAAATGAAACCCTCCATCTGCTGCTGATCTAATCCCTCCCAAAGTAGGTAAACCCTGTTTACTGTTTACCTTTGTCTCAATGTTTGTTTCTTGAGCTTTTTCTTTGCACACTCAAGATCTAGGTGGATAAATATGTAAAATTTCTTTGCAGCCTTGTGCTTTACCTTTCTATTTGGGGTTTATGATAATTGCTGATAGTTTTCTCTCTTAAGCATCAATACTCATGTTCTTGTTCCATGTCTTTCTTTCTTTAGGACCAAGCATCAAAATCAAAAAAGTGGACTCCCTTTTGAAAAACATGGGAATTAGACTTCTAGATAGGGAAACTGAGGAACTCATGACCCACTTACCAACTGGTGGTGAGTATTACAGACGCCATCATGCCCATTAGAGAAACATGGAGCCTGTCTGTTGGAACCGCCAAAAGTAGCCTTAGTAGCACATGAAGTCATAATTAGAAAAACCCAATCCTAACTCATGAAGAATTACTATCTCTAAAAATGTTTTTGAAAAAAATGTCAGGCTTTTTTTTTTTTTTTCCAAGACTCAACCATGCCTGGGAATGCCACACTGTTGAGAAACTGGAAAAAAAATGGAATTTTTTTCCTTTGATTCACAAGAGAACATTTAAAAGAGAAATTAAATTCAAAGGTTAAAGATGAACTAGGAAGGCCGGCACGGTGGCTCGTGCCTGTAAGCTTCAGCCTATGAAGCGGCCGGGGCTAGGGATCGCGGTTCGAGTCCCGCCTGGGGCCCGTAGTGAGACCTAGTTCCAAAAAAATAGCTGGGTGTGGTGCACATGCCTGTAATCCCAGCTACCTGGGAAGCTGAGGCTGGGGATTGCTTGAGTCCGTGGTACCCCGGGCAACAAGAGCCTGCGGTTCCACGGGCAAAAATAGCGAGAACCTAGTCTCAAAAAAAAAAAAAAAGATGAACTAGGAGAGAACAGTCGTAGGATCAACCTAATGCTTCTAGGGTAACAAAGACCCTCATCCATTGATTTCAAAACGCACCCGTTGAGTTCAGCTGCAAGAGTTGCCCAAAGGAAGAAGTGGCTCTGGGGAGGGAGGAAGAAGCTGCCTCTGGATGTGACAGAGCTGTCACCTCCCAGCGGAGGTGACTGTGTCAACGCCAGGAACATTCTCTGCGAACAACACGGAAAAACCGTGGAAGCCGCGGAAAAGTCAACCCTTGGAACGCGATGTGATGAAGGGGCCTAAGAGTGTAGTGCCGATAGAGCCGGCGAGGGGGCGCTTGGGGTGGGTCACCCGAGGGGCGGTGCTGGGACCTTCCAAGAAGCAGCATTGGCCTTGCTGTCTACAGCCCTCCGAGAGGTCACCCGGACCTGCCTCTCAATGGAGGCAAATCCATCCCCATCTAGGTTATCCCCCAGGCTGTTCTGCTTGCACTGTCCTTCCCCAAATTCTTTTTTTTTTTTTTTTTTTTTTTTTTTTTTTTTTTTTTTTTTTTTTTTTTTTTTTTTTTTTTTTTTTGAGACTAGGTCTCGCGATTTTTGCCCGTGGAACCGCAGGCTCTCGTTGCCCAGGGTACCACAGACACAAGCGATCCCAGCCTCAGCTTCCCAGGTAGCTGGGATGACAGGCGCGCGCCACCACGCCCAGCTATTTTTTTGGAACTAGGTCTCTCTACCTCTACGGGCCCCAGGCGGGACTTGAACCACGATCCCTATCCCTGG